>WAAE01018191.1:0-13428 GCA_013400495.1 Nicator chloris | reverse complement strand
AATAATAATAATAAATTTTAATGTTTAAGGTACCCAGGCCCAAAGGCACTAACCTGTATTTGTGCCTCAAGCCAATGGTCCTAGAAATATTTGAATAAATGTAGTTTTTGCAAAAAAGTATTTTTCTATCCACTTGCCAGGTATGAGACTGATTATATTGACTGCACTAGGACTTGTAATGAGATTAAGACATTATTCTATTTACATTTTCATCTGACATTATTAAACCTCTATTTGTTTCTACCGCTGAGAATTTAGAAATATGTTCCAGAGAGCAAATTGTTGGCCGTAAGGGCCATCATCAACCTCATTCTTTCCAGTTTGATATTAAATTTAACAGCATCGATGCTGGCTTGCACCAACTGCTCAGCTTGGGCTGCCTACAGCCAAGCAGCCCCACACAGCTCTTTGGGAACACAAGGAGTCATTCCTTTGCCAGCCCTTCAAGTGATACTTTTTGTTTCTCACTCTCTCATCCATCTCCTTCACACATCCATTGAAATGCAGACGATCCCCTAACGCCGTGGTTGATACCATCCCAAACGCAGCGGGTGTATAACATTTCGACATCACCTACGCACCACAGAAAATATTCCTTTTTAATGGAGCTATTTTGGTTCAGCTGACTTGGTTCTAGCGGGAAGAGCAGAGGTAAAACATTAATCATGCCTTTAAAAAGTTTGGAGCTGGCGGCAAACTGCCTTGTGATTTCAGTGCCACAATCCCACAGGCGGTGGATTGTCCCTAAGCCCCAAATCTGGGCTCTTTCCCTACTTCTATGAAGGAAAAATTCCCATATAAATCTTCCAGCAGCTTTTGCCAGCAGTAAGGACAAGTAGAAGCTAAGCAAAGGTATTTTAATTGTTCCAGTTAATAAAAACAATGCACTGTCATATAAGTGGTGCGTATTAATGTCTAGGAAATGCTCCACAGTGCTCTCCGTGCTCAAGGGCTGGGTCAGAGCACCCCAGTGAAAGTGGCAGACACTGTGTTTTCACTTACCATCATTCACTGGTAAAAAAAGCCAAAACACTAAAGCAAATGCAAACACACATGCAAAAAAATCCTATTTTGGGAATATGTTGGAGCACTTCTAGAAGTCACTGAAACTGTTTTCATAATCCTTCCACTTGTAATGCCAAATGCCTTAATTACCATGAGACCAGCTAGCTACAGAAGGCTCAGAAAGAGCCATGAAAACATTTTAGAGTAGCTTAAAATAGCTTTTCCTCCTCCTAAAAATAGAGCAATGCACAGAGAAAACACTTGGACCCTTTTTGAGGCAATGGAGAAGTGTGAGGCCAGCCCCAGGGAGGAGCAGGGATCCCCCAGCCCCGGCACTGAGCAATTCACTGCTGCTCTCCCAGGCCAGGACACTCTGCCAAAAGCATGATGCTGTCCTGTATCAAAACCCATTTCTAGCCTGTGCTGAGTCTGACCAGCCTTGGGGCTTGAGCCAGAACGATTTTTTTGGGGAGGAAATTCCACATTTGGGAGGGAAAGGATGAAGCATTTAAAAAGGTCAGCTTGCCAGCAAAGGAAGGCAGTTATAGGAATAAAGGGGAGGAAAACATTTCCTGGGTCACTGAGTTTTGTCCAGCGCTACCAGAAGGAAGTAATTCATATATCGTCTTTCACACACCGACCCAGCTCTTGCAACAGGCAGAAATGTTGAGATCCACCTCAAAAATTGAGCAGGAGCCCCTGGGACAGCCAGAAGTGCCTCTGCAGCTGCTATTCCCCACTGCTGCAACCTCTGCAAAGGGGCAAGAGCAACAGGACTTTGCCAAAAAGCTTAACCCAGTAGTCATCCTCTTTCTCTTTTTTTTTCCTATTTTTTTTTTCCAAACTATCTGCTGCTGAAGAGGCCCCCTGTAGCACCATTTCATCAGTTCAAAAAGCAGAGGGAGAAAACCCAACCTGTCCTGTCCCATAGGGATGAGCTTCGAAACCTGGCACTGAGGACCCAGAGACTCCCACCATGACAGGAGATTTGGATCCTCTCCTGCAAAAATCTGGCCTCAACACAAACAGCTTATTGAGATTTGGGAAGTCCCTCCACTTCCCTGCCTCAGTTTTCCAGCTGCAGTACGAACATTATTATTTACCCATCCTTGTAAAGGGCTTTGTCATCTTTAGATGTACACACCCCCACTGGGACAGTTCTGACACTAATTTCTGCTTCATATCAGATTATGTGATCGTTATTAACCTTCCAGCTTTCACTACTGGAGGGTCAAATCCATCTCAGCTCTGCAGATGAAGCTCTACTGACTTCACTTACTCCAGGACTGGATTTAGTCCTGGGCATTTTCCAATTTAAAACACACTGGCAAGGCAAAGCCACCACTGCTCCTTCCAGGGGTGGTCTGATTTCATTTACAAGTATTTGTGCTGGCAAGTCCTACATAATGTTCAGATGCAATTGTGTCTGAGTATTAAATATAATGGGTTAGATGTTATGAATAGGAAAATGAGATAACTTGGTAAAGGAGGTTTGACAGCAAGAGTGAAAGAATGAAGATTCAACTTAAGCTGCTGAAAGCCTAACAAGATAAAGACAGGCAGGGGAGAGTTCTCTTAAATGTGATGAAAATAAGGCCTGAAGGGGTGGAATGATAGAGAGGCTGAGGAGTACATGTTTCAAGACAGAAGATGAATGTGCCCAACATGACAGTAACATGTAGCTAAATTAATCAAAGTACCCACAGCACTAAATAGAACCAAAACATATAGATTTATGCAGAAATCCCAGAACAGCAGATGTGAGACAGACAGAAGGATGCTTCTCTTCGATCTAAATTAATTTTCCATATTTTTTGGTCATTGGCTTTTACCATTCCGTGTCACTGGAAACATTATAAATCTGCCTTTTACATTTTAAATACGTGCTGTCTGCTTCAGTGTTGAACCCACAGGTCCCTCAGCACACACTATTATGTCTCCCCATTAAAGACATCACAGCACATGACAAATATCCTGAAGCTAAATTACCAGGAAAAGATTCCTAAAAATCACAGCGGCACACACCCGTGTGACAAAAACAAACAGTTGCAACCACCAATATTTCACCTTGAAAGGATAATTTTAAGTTAATTCCGTTTCCACGATTCACGCTGGATTTACAGCCTTTGTTTTGCCCGGGCAGATGCAGCCCAGCTCTCAACTGCTCTGCTCACCCTCCTCTGCCTCCCCACACTGCTCTGATGCTCCCGGCTTCTCCAGGGACTTCTCCGGAGTCTCCTGCACTCCCACAGCCTTTTCAGAGGTTGGGGGGTTGAATTCTAAACCCCCTCAACTGCCGAAGGGCAGGCAGTAAATTGGGGGTCATTGCCCCCTTGACTTGGGTTTTAATCAGTGGCTGCCTGTCTAGCTCAGAAGGTAAACCCCAGTCAGGGCAGCTGCTAGAGATTAAGCTCAGGTCGGATCAGAGCCTGATCTCGCTTGCAGCAGGAGAGCAGATTCCAGTGTCGTTTGAGTCTGGAGCAGGATTTGGCCCCGCAGACTCGAACGAGCATCCAAACCTGCGCAGCTAGGGCAGCGGAGGGAAAGCAGAGGAATGTTCTTGGGATGGGACACCCTCCCCACAACCAGGAGCTGTATGAACTCAGTGCATTCATCATCGCATCCCAAATACCTGCTGGATGCCAACCTGTTACCCCACATCCCGCCTTTAAGCATCCCCCCTTCCCTTTCAAATGCCCGGGGGCAGGGGAGCTGATTTATCTCAGGAAAGCGGGGGGCTGGGGAAGGGGATGTCCCAGTGCATCCCACCTCCCCAGGGAGTGGCTGGGCAGTGCAGGGATCCAGCAGAAGGGCTTGGAGCAGAGGGCTCTCGGGGTTCACAGCCCAGCTGCTGCTCCCAGACGGGCATCCCCTTCCCAGGCTTTGTCTGGTGTGCAAAGGGCTTAGGTCAGTTTTGTTCTGAGAGCCGGGGCTGCTCGACTCCTCCCCCCCCCGCACCACCCCCAGCCTTCCGAGGGGAAGGTGACAGGGATTAGAGGTTTGAATTCCTTTCTTTTTTTTTCTTTTTTTTTTCTTTTTTCCCCTTTTTTTTTTCCTTTAAAGAACTTCTGGATGCCAACATGACTTTTTTGTCTGCAAGAGATTAGGCAAACGAATGCAAAGGGTGACAGAGACGAGGACTCAGCCCTACCATCCAGAGGCAGGGTTCTGGGAGGACCTACTTTCCCTTCACTCTGCTGTTATGAATAGATTGATCTTTTTTGTGTGAGTGTCACGGCTCAGAGAAGTCAGTTGGCTGGTGCAGAGTGGGGAGCAAACTCAGCCCAAACTGCACCAAGCCACAAGACACTCTTTATTTGCTTATAGGTAGGTTTACGAGATGCAAAGAGAGTGAGAAAGAAGGGCATTCCCTGGCACTAACACTCCCTCTATTGGAAAAGGAGCATTTTCCCAGGAATGTGCATTATATTCCTAGAACAACGTAAATTAAAGTGACCAGCATGCAAACAAAACAATTTACTGGAAAAGGTGCTGGGCAACCAGGACATTATCTTCCATTATGCAGAGAGCAAAGAGAAGTAGTACAGCACAAAAGTTAACCATGTTTTGAAATTCACAGCCTAGATGAAACGTAGACTTGCAAAAAACAGAGCCCATTACACAAAATTTTAATTAATTTACAGTCCACTGCATGGTTTCTGTTCTCCTGACATGGCATCCAGGAGGTCCCTGGACAAGTATCTCCCGCTGCTACCGAATTCATGGGTTTCTAAGCAGAGGGGATCCTTTGGCTTCTGCCACCCTTAACAGAAAACGAGGCTATGGTGGCACAGCACAAACACATTCTGCAGCTGACATGGTTTCTGTACCCCCAAAGAGGCTGGCATCCCTTCTGTTCACCAGTCAGCTCCACAGACAAGTTCTGGGTGAGGAAACAGTGTCTGAGTCCACTAAAAGGCAAGGCTCCCAAAGCTGGGAATTCATTTATCACAGCATTTGTCTCACAGGTGGGTAAGAGGAACTGTTGGAGCAGCCTGGGTCCAGCTGAGGAGGCCACGCTCCCCTTCACCTTCCTGGCCTGCATCAGAAGCAGCGTGGGCAGCAGGTCAAGGGAGGTGATTCTCCCCTCTACTCTGCTCCCATGAGATCCCATCTTGGAGGGTTGCATCCAGCTCTGGGGTCCCTGACATATGAAGGCCAAAGATCTGTTGGAGTGAGTCCAGAGGAAGCCTTGAAGATGATCACATGGAGTTTGGAGCACCTCTGCTATGGGAAAAGGCTGAGAGCTGGGGGTGTTCACCCTGGAGGTGAAGGTTCCAGAGAGACCTCAGAGACCCTACCTGTGCCTAAAGGGGCTCCAGGAGAGCTGGAGAGGGACTTTGGACAAGGGTCTGGAGTGACAGCACAAGGAGGGAATGGCTTCACAGACAGAGGGCCGGATTAGATGAGATATTGGGAGGAAATTGTCCCCTGTGAGGATGGGGAGGCCCTGGCACAGGGTGCCAAGAGAAGCTGTGGCTGCCCCATCCCTAAAACTGTCCAAGGCTGGACGGGGCTTGGAGCAACCTGGGACAGTGAAAGGTGTCCCTGCCCATGGCAGGGGGGTTGGAATGAGAGGAGCTTTAGGGTCCCTTCCAACCCAAACCATTGGATGATTCTGTGATTGTTTAAAGCAACCTGGCAGGAGTAGTGGTATCAGCAGGTAACTTCAAAAGCCAGAGCTCCAACCTTAGAATGTGCAGCTGAAGGCAAAATGCTTCATGCCTGGTCACACTCTGCACCACTGGCAGTGCTGGGAAGGCTTTGGGATGCCCTCCCACCTTTGGATGTGGACAGCTGTAAAAGCCAACTCCGAGCAGTTAACATGAGTTTAACAGGTTTAAGCCTGTTTCCCCACATTAGGCATGGATGCATAGTCTGGAAGAACAGGAGATTAGCACATGGTGCTCACTGGAGGAGAGATATTCACAAAGCAGGGGGGATTTAATAACTATTAGCTCCAGCCAAAAAAATAACCCATTGCAGGTTTTCTAGTGTGAGCCGTGCAGATCTCAGTATCTCTTTGTATGACACTCATAACAGAGTAAGGGAGGGAGGAACCTGATTGTGGGCAGAATGTTCGAAACTTGAAGGAAATTTAAGCAAAAATGCAATTTGAAAAAAATAATGATAATTTGGTAATATGGGATTGGATTTGTGAAGAAAGGATACAAAAAAAAAAAAGAATTATGTCAAAGCCAGGACTCCAAACATTTTGGAGGATCTTGGCAAATATTTTTTTTAATTCAACTGTTAAAAATCAAGGTGTATCACAAAATGAGTGATGGATATTACATAATTTTAAAGATATCTTTTTGATTTTTTTAGAAGACTGAACATTTCAAAACTGTCTGAAGAAACTTCCTTTTTCTCTGCTGAGAAAAAAATAATATTCTTAAAGGAATGTTGCCTCAACATTGCCATTTTTCAGATATATCTGCAGACAATTTTCAAATACCTCTGCAGGGAGAAACACTGAGTTTAACCCAAGTATTGCCATATCCAAGCAGGTCATGGCCATAAGAAGAGCTGCCTGGCAATGGCAAACAGAACCAGACAAAATCCTAGGGAACAGGCCAGTTGAACTCAAGTACAGTTCTCCTCACTAAAATCTACAGATTGCAATTTATTACTTAAAATTGTATTATCTTCTTCTGTAGCAATATAGTGATTTATACTTCAATTCCCTTCAAGCCCCTCGTGGAGCCTTGCTCTGCTCTGCCTAGGAGAAGTGACAGCAACACAGGACAAGGCAGAAAGGATGAAAGTTAAATTGATCACACTTTCTTTTTTGGTGAACATATATATTCTTTCACTCCAAGTCTCACATAAAGCAGCCCTGCTTCTATTGGGTTTTTCTGAGACCCCAAAATAAATACACATCCAGAAGACTTATTCTCATATTTCCAGCTACAGCAGAGGCATCCAGGGTTTTGCTTCTCCTACCTTGGATGTGCTTGCCTGTGTTGATTCAGAAGCAGACTAACATATAGGACCTTAAATTCTGTATGACTCTGTGTAATGTAATGAACACCAACAGACTTTAAATCTCCTGTATCTCATGGGCGCATTTTATTGCATTATATGGCAAAAATCCAAGAAAAAATTTTTCAGAGAGAAAAAAAATTCAAAAATGAAAAATACATTGCTACTGAATTTTCCAGCAATATCACAGGAATGTGATCTCCACTCAATATACACACTGATGATCTATTTGGAATTTTTATCCGCAGTTATGAAGAAAAAGAAAATGTTATTCCCTCAGAGGCCAATTTTCATCTGCTCTGGAATTCTCATTTAAACATCTCAGAGAACACTTTGCCTTCTCTAGATATTACCCACTATGTGTCTGGCTCAGGCTCATGTCTGTCACTGTGTGAGCTACATGGAAACAAATTCCTAATCGTATTTCTGACAAGAGTCCTCACAATCTAGTTGGCTGCCATCATCCCATTTCCAGTATTTCACCAGTAAAAATGTAGGAAAGGTTTTGTCTCCTTTTACCCAGCATGTGCAACTCCCATTACTTGGAGTCACCAGATGTGTGCAGATCAAGGGAATGGATTGTTTAAGGAGGTGAAGCTCAGACACTACTGCCTGGGCTCCCTTTTGGGTTCCAAGGCATAGATATATGGTGAAGAGTTTGCAAGAGAGGAAGCAAATGCTTGGATCCTCCTCTCCTGCTGAATTCCATCAGGATAAGCTGGGGTGAAGTCCCTGAGGATCCAGGGGCATCGCACAAGGGCTGGGGAGCATCTCCTGGTTTCCCAAAATGAGTGCTTTTGACATTAATAACCAGAAATAATTCATAAATTATGAAATTCAGAAATTCTCAGGGCCTTTCACCGCAGTGAAGAGCAGCACTGCCACCGATGGAACTGTTATTCCTCTTCTTCCTTAACACCTAAAACACACCAGAGTTTCAGGTTTGATTTACCTTTCATTGCACCCTGAGCATGTAAATATATCTGTGCACACTGGGTGTCATGCTGACCTGTCAGCATTTAACATTTGGGCCTTTGCCCTGTGGCCTATGTGGAAGTGACCACCGTCAAGTTCATATTTATATTGAATTAAATATTATAAATGCCCAAGCTCAGGTCACAGCAGTGATCTCAATGATTTTGCCTGTTCCTTTTAACATTTTCCTGAACCCCCTCAGGATATTATTAAATAGAGAACTGTGCCAGATCAGGGCTATGCTGCAGGGACAGATAATAGGCAAAGCTACCATGAAGCTGGTACTTGGTCTTGGTTGCATAAACCACCACCAACAGTAATCATCAGAAATCACTAACTACCAGTGTTCATGGATATGCAATGATTAGGAAATGAGAGAGGGAACCCTCCCCTTGGGAGCAGTTACTTGTTAGGGGTGTTCCTGGGAGTGCACACACCTCACCTCCCCTAGGCCTGGACCCAAGGACTGTGGTGGCTTGCTGATGTAAAAGGAAAATTCAGAAAGTTTTTGCTGCGTGTCTCCAATAAGTTCAGCTCAAGCATGTCCTGTTCTCTAAACTTCTCCTGACATTACCTTCCTAAATTTTCAAATTGAGTCTTTACTCCTTTCTATCCATTTTCCCCAGCATGACCCCAATTCATTTCAGAGGCTCAGAGATCCTGTCTGATCTCAGGCTCCCCCTCACATCTCCAGAGAAACCCCAGTATGCTGTGAATTAAGAAAACAATGGAGAGCTGCTGTGACCCATTCAAATGACTGTATGAATGAGACAGGATGGAGAATGCAGCCCTGATACTCTCCACATCCCTGCAATACAGACAAACATCACACTGGTGACATCTCAGGCCATGCAAGTATTGCTGTGAGGGGTTGCATATGGTTCAGACAAAGAGCACACATTCATCTTCAAACCTGGAACCACTTGGGAGTACAGCTCTACACAGTGAACCAAAACAGTCCATGATCCTTAACAAACCTGTAATTGAAAAGTCAACATTTGTCCCATTCAGCAAAACACTTTCCTCTAAAGGGATTTCAACTTTAGAGCACCTGAATTTTTTCAAAATTGTCTGCATGTATATTGTCCCTATTCCTGCTTGAAATATTTGAATTAGGTCTCTTTATTTTCCCACTCTCCAACTTTCACCTCCCACGCCCTGTGTGCAGATTCAGTCCTGAACTCTTCACAGGCCAAAATTTTGTCAGTGGAAGCTTTGTCTGCCAAGGCATGGGAAGAGATTCTCAATGTACATTTTCAAGAGCTCAGCTTGCAGTTATGCAGCAGACCATAAGCCATGTAACCAGCTTGGCACACTGGTTGCAGAGCCTTTTTTAAAGTCCTAAATATATTATCATACTCCAGCTCAGTTTTTAGGTGGACTCTTGAAAACACAACGCAAACCATTTTTAAACATTTTTTAAAACATGATTTTTACACCATTTTTCAGCATCTGTTGAATAACTCAAACCTGATTCTGCCTCCAAGAAAACCAACAGTCCATTTCTTTCCAACAGGAACAACAACTGCAAGACTAAAGCTTCAACAGCCCGAAAGAAAAGTTTGTCTCTGTTCTGTCACACCTGCTGTTACTTCTGTAATTAATGATTGTGTTTAGTCAAGGAAAAACCAAATCAATGGATGTGAAGAAATTTAAATACAGGTCTTATTTCAGCAATCCATAGAAAGGGATTTATGCTTTATTCACCACACTGAAGATACCTTTTTTTTCCACAACATCTGTAATTTGTCTGTTTAGTGGGGTCTGTGGTTTTGTTAAGCTGTGCAGATATGCATAATCCAGCCATGCACAGAAAAACTAAAGTGCCAAATTCTTAATCCATTCAGGAGGCAGCAGAATACTACATCGCTTGACTTCTTGCAAAATATCAGGGTAGCCAAGAACAGCACAAATCTTATTTGTATTTGTACATGAGAAAATAATACCGATAATAATAACACTTTTTAAAAATCAGATGCCAAGACCACGACTGGTGTGAGTCAGCAGAGCAGCACTCAGCTGATTGCAGCAGTTCTAATCAAAAGAGCAGAGATCCGCCCTAATAACAGCATTATTGATCTTTTCTTTAAAACACACACTCCTATACACACAGCATATTCCCCATGTCCATCCTCTAGGATTATTATAGAGCCATAAGAAAGAGCAACAATTATAGTTTTTATTTAAGAGATGCAAATCAATATTAATTAAAATTAGACAACTGTTTGTGATGTAAGGGTTCCTTGTACTCAAAGGGCACAGTGGCCATTAAATATATTAAGACTTATTACTTAAAAGATTTTAGACAAAGTCAATGCCTCGCGTGTCCTAGGGGAGAGTTCAATGCCTCAGTAATGTTGTACAACATTTAACTATAGGTGCCACAATCAAAGGCAAACACAATTAAGTATCAAACAGTTAAATGTTATGTGTCACTCTCTAAAGAATCTATATTGAATGCTTAATTAAACTTTTTTTTATTTGAAAAAAAAAAAAGAAAAAAAGAAAAAATAATTCCATAGCACAGGCTCTCACCAAAACAAGGGCTTATTTGGTTTGTATTAAATAACCTGCATATTAAGTTGCCTGTGTTTCTCCTGTTCATTATCATGAAGGCAGCATTTGCATTTCTTGATAGGCTATTCCCGTTTCCTTCCCCTTTTTTTCTTGTCTTACATCAGTCAGTGGAAAGAGTGCCACCACAGGCCATCATTAACCTTCCAAATCTGCCTCAAAACAAATAGTACAAGAGCTCACTAATTTGAAGATCAAAAAGCCACTTGTCCATTATATAATTGGAATGAAAGGCAAAATGTTGCAGTTCTGAAGAGCACAGTAATTACTAGCTGTTAATTGCTCTCTCGTGGTGGCTCACTTTTAATTAAAAAGAACAGCTCGTCGCAGGCCGATAAGCAATGGTGGAGACCACTGGTTTAATCAACAAAGCAGAAAAATTTGTTTCTGCCGCAGCCAACAACAGCTTGAGAAATCTTCAGATGTCCAATTGAGATTAAAAACTGTCTATTTAGTGCAGTCAGATTTTATTTTAACCAAGGAAATGACTATTTGAAGTCTTCCAATGTGAGTGTCCCCACCACATCCCCGCTGGTGCTGCAGGGACTAATCACTGGCTTGTGGTTGTGATCATTCAAGTAAAGAAATTTAGCTACTTTCCTCTTGACTCCATCATTCTTGGGTAATTGGCCTGTCTGAGGTGAGCAGTTGTGTTGGTTTTTTTTTTAAGAAAGAGCTTTAAAGTATGGAAGGCCCACAGACTGTGCATTTAATTACTGTTCATATTTCATGCAGTCAAACAGAATTTCATTTAAAAAGAAAATGATTTACCTACCAAAAAAAAAAAAAACCCCAAACCCACAGACCTAACTTAACCCACCCTTCCCAAACAAAAAATAAAACACCTTATATTCACTGTATCGGGTATTTTGTTCTTTTTCCTTTGACGGGTGTATTTACATGCCAAAAACACATTTAAACATCAAAGTTAATTCTTTCAGAGTGTTCTGTCTTTAACTCTTTCATCTAATGACTGTGGCCTTTGAGGGAAACCCCGCTGCATGTCACAGGAAGGGTTTATTTAGTTAAGCAGGTTAGGTAGGTTAAGTGGAACCGTTTTGCCCTGGTTTGCCTCATCTCTCCTTAGCCATGAGCCCATTTGCATCTCTCAGCAGCTTCTGTCCATCCTCCTCTCCTGCCCTGCTCTGCTCCCCAAGGTGTTGTACTCAGCCCTTTGCCTCCTTGTATTTATTTGCTGCTGCTGAGTGAAGGGCTCTGCTTCACGTTGCACTCTGCAGATGAGGCACACACACACAAAACCAGACCTGGCAAACCTTCACCACAACCCCTGCCTCCCTTCCCAGCGCTGGGATGTAGATGTCTGACAACTCTGCACAATCTGATATAGGAACACAGGCATTTCCATTCAATGAGCTCCAGGCATTATCGTGCTTTTCTACCTTACTCCCATTAACAACTGGAAACAAATGTCACTATCTGCAGATAAAAGCCGCTTTGGAGGATTGGTCAACTTTTGGTATGAACTTCGAGGCATATTTCTGAGCTGAGAAAACTCAAAGCTGCCAAAAAATATTTTTTCTGTTTTCCTTCTCATATTGAGAAAAAAATATTCGTCTTCTTACCCAGAAATATATGTGTATATATATATACATCTATATAGTACTTTCTGTAGTCTCTTTTTTGGCTACTAGGAATCACTTCTCTCCCCTGTCAACAGGTGGATTTTTGTTTAGTGCTTCTTTCTTTTTAAGGTTTCTTTCTTGAGCAGACCTAAAAAAACAGGGAAAAGTTACCAGAGCCCTTTTTCCTCCTAGTTCCCCTACAAGTCACCAATATTTGGGTGTACAGCCACTCCCAACACAGCAGCCACCTTTTCCTCTTCCTTCTGACACAGCAGAGCTCTTGGGCTGGGGTATGGGGAAAGCCCCTCCTAATGCTCACCTTTCCTCAGAGCAAAGTAGAACAAGAATTTGACTACTGATTTCAAAGCAGTGTGATCTGACTCCTGCAGCCCTAAATTACAGGGTTTAAAATATTCAATGATTACTCTGTGCTTGGATGCTGTGTTGGATGCTACTCTGGGGAACTGCTGTGGTGTTATACAAATTTTCAAAGCATCTACTCCATATATTTAAAACAGATCTTGCCATACACCTTCTCATTTATTCACTGATGCATGGACATTTTTTATTTTTCATATTGAATGGTGATTTGGGAATTCCTAATGAATATGGAATTCAGTGTGTTGCATTAAATATTAATTGAATAAACCCAAAAGGATTAGTAAAATCAGTACAATCAGCTGATGATGTAATCTAAAACTTACAAGGAAAAAACATACCATAATCTTTTTAGACATGTATGCTAAAAAAGTAAGAATGCTGAACATTTTCTTAAATCAATGCACACCCATGAATATTTATCTGCCTTTAGGTTACCATGGACAGACATCTGTAAATGTCTGTAAATATGTAAACATGAAAAATTAAAGGGAAATATTTTGAAACACACTTGCTTATGTTAGGTGATGAAAAACAAATTTTCAAGTCAAGCTTCTTCCTCATCCCGGGACAAGCAGTGGACAAACAAAACGGGATCCTTGGCATCAGCCTTGCACTCAGCCACTTCTACCCTCACTTATGAACAAGTCCAGGGCTATAAAATGAGCCATAAAACCTGATTGGGATATTGAAAGAATGAATAGCCAAAAAAGCAGAAAATCATTTTTCCTTCGGTTATGAGTTTTCATTTTCATATGTATGTGTGTAGATGTAGGTGCATATAAACACTATATATGTATATCTATATATATATTTCTGTATCGTTATGTGTATATATGTATGCATATGTCTGTATAGATATATTTATGTATAGATGTGTAGATGTGTGGATGTGTAGATAAGTGTATGTATATGTATTTGTATATGT
>WAAE01018190.1:0-104249 GCA_013400495.1 Nicator chloris | reverse complement strand
CACTGTGGAGTCAAGTGATTTTAAAAAAGGAAAAGCAATGAATGGAAATGCACACAGAATAATTCATATATTCACATTGTGTCCCATTAATTTTGAAATAGACAGAAACCAAGCTTTGCTTTGCCATAGAACTTAACAGCTTTTTAGGGAAAGGAAGTATCAAGAAAACAGAGAACTGTCAGAAGGCTAAATGAGATGTCAAGAGACACCAATAAAGATCCACCAGTATTACAAGATTTACCAATGCTGATCAAAAATGACATAGTTTCATGCCAGACACAGTAACTTTGTTCATGAGGCCAGAATCTTGTTATCCAAAGACAATTAGTCCCAAACTAGTTTAGAAAATCATAAAAGGCATTCCAGGGCCTTTTTCCTTCAAGTGGACAATTTCAATAAAACCATACAATGAGAAAATCTGCACGAAAATTAAACTTGGTGATGCTCTGAGGGCTGAACAGTCTGGGCAACACTGAACTAAGAGGATTTGATTATTACCAGTCACTGAGACTTTATCAGCCAACTCTGCCTCCTGAGCTTCTTTTTCTCCTTCATGGTCTGACACTCCATTTTCATCCAGCAGCATTTCCTTGATGCTGTCATCTCCATTCATGGCATCATTTGCATCCTGCTTGCCTGGACTCTTGCCTACAGGCTTTTTCTTCTTCTTGGCTTTGACTTTTGGCTGTATACTTCTTTTCTTCTCTAATTCTATACTCTTTTTGCCTGTCAAAGGTGCAAATTTTAGTGTATTAACTGCTTGTATCATATCTATATCTATGTCTATATATCTCAATATTGATCTCAGGATCAACACATAGTTTCCAAATAAGGACACTCAACTTAAACCTAGGCACAGTTTATTCCTGAAGAGGAAGAGGCAGATTTGGAATTCAGCACAAGAACTTGCATCATTTCAGCAAGGCAACTCTCCATTTCTCAGCTCCAACATCACCTTCAGGAAAGATTTTCTGCGTGAGTACACTCACCCTGAGGAGGCCGTGTGTGTTCCTGCTTGGAGATGTGCCATTTGTGAACAGAAAAATCATCTGCTCCTGTATAAACACAATCTGAATCCACTGGTGACCACTGGACACTCAGCAGGCGGCCCTGGTGCCCTCGATAGTTGCAGAGTGGCTCTTCCTTCATCACATCCCACACCTTGGCAACAAGAAAGAAATCCAATTACTCAGAAAGTCACTTCTTCACCTAATACTCTGCATTTTCTCATGATTTGCACAGGTAGGAACTTCTCTTTTGGAATTTTGGAGGGGTATTTCAAACACCAACATGCAGGGCTTCCTTTGTTTGCATTGATACAACTGCAGAAAATCTTTCTTTCCTAAGGATCCAGAAATGCTAATATAAAAACCTCAATGACTGGACTTAAAAATCAATTCACAAATCACAACATAATCTGCACATCAGGTATCCAGAACAAGCAGATGGTTACCAAAGGTAAACTTGCAGTATTTCAATAGTTTATCTCACAAAAACAAGTCTTGCTCTTGGATCAGCTGTGGAATGGATGATTTGAAACACAATTCTGAGGTGCTTTGGACACAATACCTGTGCAGTGCCATCATAGCAAGCAGACACCAATCTTCCCTCGTGGTGGGGGCTCCAAGAAAGACTTGTGATTTTAGCTGTGTGCCCAGCCAGAGTTCGAAAAGGCTCTGTTATCATCAAAGGATTTTCTGAAGAGTTCTCTGAAAGAAAAAAAGGAAAATTATTAAGTATGGCCAGAAAGGCAAAACAGAAATAAACAACAACAAAAAAAAGATGCCAAGATTTGGAATATAATCTGCAAACTGTTACCTACAACACTCTTCAGATTATGCACATAAATGGTGGCATTGATGGAGCCTGAAGCTATCAAGTAACTCAGCTCTGGCTGGGTGCCGTGCTCGTGGTGCCAACGAATGGCATTGATCAGTTTGTGATGCTGCTGGATAGTGCAGAGCAACTTCAAGTTTGGTGCCTGAAATATTTCAATTGAGCTGAAATGTAAGAACAACAGTGTAAGAATGTCAGTGGTTGGTGAAAATGGGAACTTTTTTGTTATCTTGCATGAGAAGAACTGGAGCGTGTGAATTGGAGTAACTGAGTTTGTGCTTTCTGGATTCAACTCAAGCCCTGGTTTCACTGATCAGCAAAAGTGCATTTCAACCACGAGTGGATCCTTGAAACAGAATTTAATGTGATAATGAGGATCCTCCATGCCAAGAGCAGCTACAACAAATAACAGCAGGGAATGCTGTATTATCATGATTCAAATACATCAGCAGTGAAAAAATGGAGACAAACCAGGGCAACAAAAAGTGCTTTTGCTTCACCACAGTGACTGCAGTCAAGATCAGCTCAGACACCACCTTAACCCACAAGTGGGACATACCCATCCTCATTGCCAAGAGCCAGGAGTTTGCCATCTGGTTTCCAGCTGATCTCTGTACGTGCAGGCAGCTTGTGCTGCAGAAAGAAGACACAATTATTGCCAAAAACTCTTAAATCTCTCTCACACACATTCAACAGAGCAAGGCTGGCAACTGGACAGAGCTGCAATTTGTCTGCAAAATGGGAAGTCATAGAAGTGCCCATTGCTTTTGTACTAGTGAAATAAACCTGAGCAATTAAGACTGAAATAAGTGATGCAAGAACTGATGGTTGTTTTTTATTGTTGTCTAGTTCTGAGAAATATTTTGAAGTTTTGTCTGGATTCCATTCTTTGATGTTTCATATCCTTACACTCCTTGGAAAGCACCAGATATTGCAAGCAAATTCTTTCACACTTCAAGAGAAACCAAAGTTTACTTTTCATTATCCCTATTTCTTTGAATTCAGACAAAAGCTACTTACAATTTACAACTTAAATGACTAAATATGATAATTTCAATGCCTCTGACATTACTCTCTTAACCCCCAGAGAGTCTTAACTCTAGAAAGAAGCCAAAACCCAGCTAATACAAATCAATACCCTTGGACTGACTCCAGCTGACTTAAAAGAACTGAAGATCCAACCCACTTCACTTATTTTATACTTTCAACTAAGAAATGACTGATCACACTTGAGAAGATGCTCAGTGATCACCAACCACTCAGCACTGGCTGCATTATAAATGGAAACAGCTTCCTGCAAAATCATGATTGTTTTTAATGAAAAATTTGTTTTAAAAAGTTCATGCTTGAAGCAAGGGATCTAAAGGAATTGAGGTATGTAACTCATGCATGCCCACCATGTGGTCTAAGCCAGGATATGATTCAGGATATCATTTCAAGTGCTTTGTAACTGGAAATCTCCTATTTTGAACAGCCATACATAGTTTTAAACCCAAACTCTATCCCCCCATTTACCTTTCCCATGTAAATCACAGTGTAGAAAATTAAGCAACTCATGTCAGAAAAACATGTGCCACATTGACACTGTGAGAAAAAAAAAAACCAAACCAACAAACAGCCACCCTCTTTAGACACAAATATATAAACTCTTTAAATAGCTTGAGTCAGTTAGTGTCATTTAAGTTCATCTGTGGAGACTGAGGGGTTCAAGTTTTTTGTTACAGGTACCTCAAAAAGGCAAAATCAGAAACTTACAACTACAAGGCCATGGAAACTCTGGTGTGGTTACTATGAATCCATAAAACTCCCTCAAATTCATACTCACTTTGATTGAATTGGTGTCTCTGATGACTTTGTTGATGTCATTGGCTTCTCCATTAAGCTTCCAGGGATTGTGTTGAAAAACAATTCCTTCTCCAGCACAACTGTATAAAGTTACAGAGGGCTGTTCACTTTCTTCTCCTACCCAACAGAGAAAAAGAGCTAATTACACTCTGTTCTTCATCAGTCTTCACAGAACTAATCTCTCCCACTATAAATCAAAGCATTATTTCAAAAAGCAATACACATCCTTCAGTTGCCTGTGGTCCAGCAGCAGGAAATTCTCACAGTACAACCCTCTGAAAAGAGCCCTCATTTCTACCAACAGATCCCTCATAGCACAATCACTGCAAACAGTAAAATTCCCTTTAAATTTTGGTCCTTAAAAGAAAAAAATCCAAGTTGTGTAAGAAGGGCTAAAGTTCAAATGGCAGAAACTCTGGAACCTGTATTTGATTTGATGCAATTGCTGCAGGAAGCCTGTGAAATCCTGGTCTGTAACACCCTGAAGCAAGCCCAGAGGTGTGGGGCACTACTCAAACCTATTTCCTGAAGGTACCAGAATTCACAAACTACAAGAGTTTGTGCCCTTGCAAAACTGTTAACAGTTCCTCAAGCAGCAGTCTCAGCTGCTCCAAAGGATTGCCACCAAGCAAATGGGGCTCCTTCTCCTAAGAAAGGAGGGAAGAGCAGCATCATGGCACATCCGTGTGCTCTGCGTGGACATTCTACTTTGTCACAAGGTGTTGGAAGACTCACCAGAAATCAGAGGAGGAGTTGGAGGACCCCAGGCTAATGTGTACACTGTCTTCTTGTGGTAAGTGCTAGAGATCTGAGGTGGCTTATTCTTAGCACTGGGGCAGGAAGATAAGGGGCAGTCAGATTTCAGCAAATGGAAATTAAAAGAAGATAAAATCAAAGCATCAAACATACATGAGACACCAGGTGCTCTAACATTCACGGTTCAACCAAGCTTTCTGTAACATCTGCTGTAGGAGACTACTAAAATTGTAATGTAATTGTCCTGGTGACTTTCCCCTCCTTGCTGCTCCTCCTTCCCTAAAAATGTCTTTCTGGGTAAAGTCTTCCTGAACTGATGTCCTCCCACAGGTGATCTCTGGTCATGCAATTTTAAGTTTACCTTAAAGCAAACTCACCTTAGAAGCTCACAGACATAAAGCAAATGAAAACATGCACTGAAAATCCACCTGTTCGACTAATTTTAATTTAATCTCACTCATCTAACAGCAAAGATATCCCTCAGGAAAGACCACACCACCCCGGAGTGGTAACACATCAGCAGGATCTGACAGTAATGAATTTGAAAGCTACTTTTTTACCTGCTGGACAAGGTGTCAAATATGCCAACTTTTCCATCATCTGTTCCAAAAGCTAAGGAGCCTTCCTTAGTTGGATGCCAGGATAACTGCAAGAAAAATATAGAGAGACACAAAATGACCAAAGTTACAAACATTTTACTGCTAAATAATAAACAAAAGGAAAATGCTGCAACTGATGAGCAAGGACCTTATACCCACCCTTCCAACCACAGCCACTTGATTTCATCACTCTGCTCTGAGCATCAAAGGCTTTCCCCCTTCCAGTTATGATGGGAAAAGATGCAAGGGGCTAAAATCATTAAAATGTTATTTGATAGCTACATTACAAAACAGAAATAGGTGCCAGCTATATTAACAGCCAGTAGCTTTTGACCAACCAGTGGTTAAACCCCAGCTGAAAAGACCTGTGTTGGTTGTACTGGTTTTTGTATCTGTCAAACTTCCCAGCAGAGCAAGGGCAACCATGGATGAAGCAAGGAAGAATCATGAAGGAGGATAAAGTGAAAAAGTAACATAACAGCCAGCTGGACTTCAGCTTATTTCCACTAGATGTAAATGCAAACTTCTAGGATTCAAAATAGGTCTAAAAACTTGTTGCCAGATTCAAAAATGTATTGTATACAGAAAGAATCAAGTATAAAATGAACAACTTGGCTTTATCTCATTTCAGCTGGGACAAACCTTCAGAGTGAGAGAGAGAGAAAAACATACTTTAAAAAAATTGAGTGAAAAGAAGAGAGAAGGGGGGAAAAAGAGGAATCCAAAAGCATACTTACTGCTGTAACCTTGGACTTTATGCTTTGCCAGAAGGTTTTAACATCATAAATGTTGTTCACGGACAAAGTATTCCACACTCGGATCATGCTGTCCCCAACCCCAATGGCAAGGCAGCCTGTGTCCACAGGGGAGAAGGCAAGGCTGTAGACAAATCCTCCAAGGGAGGGCATGGTCCAGCTGCACTCCAGAGTTGACAGATCCCAGCATTTCACCTGAAGAATATTTAAGGAACAAGGAATGGTTAAATACGAAGTGACTGACAGGACCAGAAAAAACAAAGCGGAGGTGAAATGAAGAATCAAAGGGTCAAATTCAAGGCTTGACAGGATGTGATCTGCACCCAGAGGATTCCATGTCACAGACAGGGCTGCAGTAGCTGCAAGACTGGAATGGACACAATGAATATATTTTACTAAGTTTCTCTTCCAATTTCAAAACAAGAAACACTCTGCTGCCTGTAAAAGGCCAAGGATTGAAAAGAAAACCCGATTAAAAAATAGAGGCATTAGTTTGTACAATTAAATGATTTTAAGAAGGAAAACCAGGCCTTTTAAAAGTGACACGTAGAGGAAAAGAAGTGGAAAACACCTTTCATTAAATGCTTACTATTCATGTCTAGAATGCCATAACTATTCACTCCACCATGGTAAGAGGTTGAGCTTATAAACTAACAGAAGCATACACAACCTGTGCTCAGAAGAAATGTTAGGAAGTGATGTTATAAAATGCTAAAATAAACCCACTTCAAGAGAAAAACTGTAGCCCTAAGAGGGTTAGTCTCACTCAGTCAAACTGCATCGTAGTGGCATTTGTATGCTAATTTTTAAATGGTTCTTACATCTCTGTCCATTGAAATGGAAAAAAGGAGCTCTCTGTCTTGGTGCTTCACAGAACTGAGATTGAACACAATGCGGGAGTGGTTTTGTCCTTCTGAAGATCCCAGAAGAGTCCACTTGCGTTTGCCAGGCTGAGTCAAATTCCAAAGGAGCAGTTCTCCTCTGCAAAAGTGAAATTTATTTCAATTTTCCCCTCCAGGAGAACAGAGGCTCTATACAGAGTATATCACAAATATCCTACAAGTCAGGAGTACTAGGGTTCTGCAGACATCCAATGCCTGTACAAAGCTACACACACAAACACCACCTGAAAACTGACTTTTTTTCCCCAATAGATGGGCAAAACCACAATTAGTGCTATTAGCAGTCAACATCCAGTTAGATTATGGGACAAATTATGTAACAAACAGTAATTTTCTCAACACCTGAACTCCAACTCTTGGCCTGTTTTCTCCTGTTACACAGGAAAAGAAGGAAGAGGGTGTCTTTTGTACTCAGCACTTCCTTCAGTAGGAAGAAATGAATGTGCAGCTGCTGCTGAGTGTCCCACTCACCCAAAGCCACTGGACACAACCTCTGTGGGACGGCCAGCAGGCCAGTGGACTGTCAGCCAGATGCGCTCCTTGACCGCCGGATCCACAGCTCCACCTCTTCTCTTGGTGGGGGGCAGCTTCAGAGTCATCACACCTGCAGAACCAGGAGGCATCACTGCACCTCACACATGGACATTCCCAAAGAGGCAGAGCAGTCCTGCAGCTTTAACTACATTCTACTACTGTGAATCTGCAGCTTTAACTACATGCCCCATGCTTCCAGCACTCAAAGGCTGCAGTTCAGGAGCCATTCCACACCCTGTTATGTTTATCCCTTACTTACTCCTGCCTCTGGTACAGCTCCATATTCGTAGGGTTTGATCCTTGCTTCCAGAGGCCAGGTAACAACCTTTCTTCGTGGCTGTGTCCTGTGTCAGCTCCCCATTTGGAACCTTGCCTTCTTCTGAAGGAGCTGCTGAATAGCATTGAAGTCACATTATTATGCTTTAAAATTCAAAGCTGCATAAAAATGAGCTGAAAAATATATTGGTTTGTATCAGAACGTATTTTATTGATCAGTTGCTTAGCTAGTTACTAACCTTTGGTAAAAAAAAAATCACTCCTCTAGAAGGACATTTACATGAACTAAAAATTGCTCCACAAACTGTTAATCATGTCTACATACCCTGGAGCTCATCTTGCCAAGCAGGTAACCTTTCTTCCCCAGGCACAGGGCACCAGGCCAGACAATGGATTTCATCCTCGTGGCCTCTCAGCCGGTGCACAACTTCTCTCTTCCTGCTGATATCAATTATCACCACCATGCCATCCTTGTAGCTGAAAGCAGAGATTTAAATTAATGAAGAGATTCTTGGATGCCTGTGGAATAATATCTGAGGTGATTTACAGGCTCTCTCCAAGGTCATTATCACCCTATTACAGAGAAGCCAGCCTGGACCATTACACTTTTAGATTTTTTTTGCCTTTGCAGGTGTACCAAATCTAAATGTTATTTCTAATTAGTTTTACTCCAAACTAAAAGAATAGCCACCAAGACCTCTTAAAATTTAACTTTCAACCATGTAGCAAAACCTCACAATTAAATTCTTGCAGAAGAAGAGTGGAAAACAAAACATAAGGAATATTAACTAATGAGCATTTACCCAATGGCCACCAGGTTTTCATGATGAGGAGAACAGGTGAGGCAGAAAACCGTCCGGGGCTCTGGGAAGAACTGCTGGCTGTCACTTCTGTTGTGCCAGTAACAAACAATGACACCTTTCTCATCACCAGACACAATCAGATCTTTCACAAGAGGTGACCAGTGAAGCGCCGTGATCGCGTTCTGAAGAAAGAGCATTGGAAACGTTTAAAGCTGTTTTACTGCCATCTAACCCAGAAAAACAGGCAGGAAATAATCTGTGAGCACTGCCCAGCAAGCATCAGTTTGGTTTGTCCCTGAGTGTCTCAGCTCTTTCAGGTTTTAGAGGATGGATGTAGTTGCTGATGGGGACTCCTGAGCCAAAGTAACTCTTCAAATATACATTTAGTCTGTCCTGTGGGCCACAGCAACTGGCTGAGATCATTTCAGGCGAGCCGGGTTATGCGGCAGTGAGTCCAAACCATGAGCACGCTGCTTCACTGCGGCTTTGATGGCAACCAGCAGCTAATTACAGTGCTGGAACAGGGCTGCAGGCTAAGAACAAAGAGCCGGCCAGGAGCGTCCAACGGATTCAATTCCACCGGGTTTGAAATTCACTTTTGGGCAAAGCAGCCTCACCGTGCTCTGTGTGCGAGCCCTGAAACACCGCAGCCCACCCCGCTCGTCCCTCTGCCCCCTGCCCGCGTCCCCGCGGTCCCACCTGGTGCAGGCTGTACTCCAGCACCGGCGACAGTGTTCCGCTGTCCCAGATTTTGACGCTTCCATCGTCCGAGCAGCTGGCGCAGAGGCTGCCCTGCCCGGGGCAGTGGCAAAAGGCGAACCCGGAGATCCTGTCCGTGTGCCCGATGAGCTCCCCTGCGACAGCGAGAAATCGTCATGGGGCACCCGGAGCCTTCCGAAACCTCCCGCATGCCAAAACTCCCGCCTCCCACGTGCCCTCCCTGGGCTCCCCGTGGCGAGGAGGCCCCACAGTCCCCCTGTACAGTGCGGGGGGCCGGGGAAGGTTGTGACGGTACCGTAAAACGCGGGCGCGGCGGCGGCGACATCCAGGAGGCAGACGCGGTGCCTTGCCGCGAAGCCGAAGAGGCGGCCGTCACTATTGGCGTCGCTGCAGCGGCTGCTGTACCAGTTGGGGGAGGCGGGCAGCGCCCGCACCCCCATCCCCGTTCCCGTCCCCATCCCTGTCCCCGCCGCCATCGCCCCGGGCCCCCCGCACTGGCCCACGTGCCCCGGGCGCTGCCGCCGAGCGCCGCGCACGCCGCCGCAAATTGTCGCAAACCGCGCACTTGCCCGTGTGCCCTCCCAGGGCACTGCCGCAAAGCGAGGCCGGGAAGATGGCGGCGCGCTGGGCGCTGAGCGCGGGTGAGGCTGAGGGGACGCGGCGCTGGTTTGGGAGGGTCAGCTTGAGAGGAGGCCAGCGGGTTGATCGGAGGGATGGAGCAGCTCTCCGATGAGGAAAGGCGGGGAGAATTGGGGTTGGTCAGCCTGGAGAAGAGAGGCTTCGGGGTCACCAAGTTGCAGCCTTCCATTGTCTGAAGGGAGAGTCCAAGAATGATAGACTGAGAATATTTACAAGTGCCTGGAGTGACAGGATAAGGGGGATGGTTTCAAACTGGCAGCAAGTATATTTAGATTAGATATTATGAAAAAATTCTTCCCTATGAGGGTGCTGAGGCCCCGGTACAGGGTGCCCAGAGAAGCTGTGGCTTCCCCATCCCTGGCAGTGCCCAAGGCCAGGCTGGATGGGGCTCGGAACAACCTGGGATAATGGAAGGTGGCCCGGCCCATGACGAAGGAATGGGACTGGATGGGCTTCAAGGTCCCTTCCAACCCAAACAATTCTGTGATTTTATGACTGTGTTCATGTCTCATTTCCCTTCCCTTCAGGGGCTGCCTGGGCGCGGGGTCTCCTCAGCTGGGCACGGCCAGACAGGTGAGTCTGGCTCTGGCAGCCATGCCCCGCTGCCCTGGGCCGTGGGACAGGCATTGCATTCTTGGGTACCTGGCGCTGGGGTCTGGGCTCGCCTGGCTTGGCCATCTCACCCAGCCCCGGAGCTGTGGGGAACAGGTCACTCTCTGCCCCTGTGGTGTCTTTGTGTGTATTCAGAGCTTGTGCCACGATGGAGGTATCTCTCTCCTCACTTCTTTCTGTTGGACATCCATACTTTCTCTGACTTTGTAGTTCAGGTCACAGTAACGTGGTATCTGTGCTGTCCCCAGCCACTGCTTTCCTTACCTGCTGAAGTTTCCCCTCATTCTGGAGAAATCCCATAGTTGTGCTGCAGGAGCACTGGTACTGCCAGCTGTGTCTCTGCAAATATCTGAATAAATATTCCATGATATTGAAACATGAGTATTATGCTAATCTCTGCTTACAGGATGTGAGCAGTGGTGTCCAATGCCCTTTTGAAACTAACCAGCATGCTCTGTTTGCCTGGCCTTTTTAAGGTGCTTTGCATGAGTTGGCCACACACACAAAGACTTTCAAGGCTCAGTAAAACTCACAGTATTTGGTCTTGAACTCATCTGTTTCTTTTAGTCAACAAGTGGCTGCCCACTGCTGCTTTATCCAGGCAGCAGGGGGCAAAATGTAGCTTGGTTTTTCAGATTCTGAGGTGAGCAAACTGCCTGAAAACTAATTTTATTGCTATCAGCTGTCTGGTTTTTGTATTGACTGGATTGTGTCTTGGAAGTAGTTTAGAACACCTCTCTTTTCAAATTTCACAATGTTTATAAACCTCTAATGCTCTGAGATACTCAGGCCCTTGAAAAAAACCAGACATTTTCACTGCTAAATATGTTGTTAGTAAAAGTTAAATAAGTATGGAGGGTACCTTGGGAAAGTTAGTAATGGTTTGTGTGAGTCCTGAACCCCGTGAGAACATCAGAACAGAGGTGGCTGTGACTTTGTGTGACAATCTGAGGACACTTAATGTGGCATCTCATACCAATATTCATGGTCTGCTTTAAGAAGCTTGAGTCTTCTTGCTGAATTAAAAAGCCCTTTCAGCATAAACTATAAAAGACTTTAATAGTTTGGTTTTTTAAGTACACAAATGTGCCAGTTCTCTTTTTCGAGACAGCAAGTTCACAATTTTCCAGATAAAGTGGGCAGGGAGAAAGAATTCTTGTGTTCAGCAGCTGAGGCTGTGGTCTTTTTTTGCAGATGGCTGGCATCTGGTAGCCTTTTTCCTCTGTCATGCATCCACACAAGCACATCTCTGCAGAAAATTGGGAAGTGGGAGAAGAAGAACAGGATTGTTTACCCTCCCCAGCTGCCTGGAGAGCCCCGCAGACCAGCTGTAAGGATGCACCTGTGGATGTCCTTACCTGAGAATGTTTAGCAATTTCTGAACAGATTGTCACTGTCTGCACAGGATGACTGCACTAGGCACTAATTTGAAAGTTTATTTGCTCATTATTTAGGACTTTATTCCTTTGGGTTGTATTGTAGAAGTTGATATCACTTGGAATGCTTTCCATCTCTAAATTGGAGCCTCATATATTGGAGCCTGAAGTTACTTGGAGCTGATCACCTACTCAATGTGTGGTTCAAGCCGTAAGGGGCCCATCCTCTGTTTGTAGAATTTTCTGATCTACAGGGAGGTGGAAATTGCACTGTCAAAAACTGATATTCTGGAATTCCATTGTTATAATTTTTCTTCCTTAGGAATTGATGCGTTGTGGCTTCAGTTAGACACACTGCTCAGCAAAGTAAAAGTATTTACATCTGGAAAGAAATGGTTTTTTTTAGGCATGTACTGTGTGGGCCATGAGCGTTTATTGATTGCTCTTGTGAACATTAAGGCCTGGGACACAGAAATCCCTGCTGTGGACTGTGCTGACTGAGGCAGTGTGTGTGAAAATGCAGCTATTGAGAGACTCGTTTATTAAATCAGTGTTTTACCTGTTTATCGAGAGTGCCATCTCTTTCAAATTTGTATTGATGTTAGATTCTACCAGCTGGTGCTGGTCCCTGTTAGCAATAATGTTAAATGGGTCTGTGGAGGCAGCTCTTCCTGCCAATCAAACTTGAAACCCTCTTCACTTCTGGAGAGCTAATTAAATTCATTCAGGTAATATTGTTTATTTGCTCTCCTAGTAAGTTGAGTTGACAGCAGAGTAATATTTTTAAGGCTGAATGGGCATGTCAATCTTTGCTTCTCAAGTGGGGAGAAAGAGAGAAAAAGATGGTGATAAACCTTCTGATTGTCCTTTTCAGGGACTTCTGCTTATAAACTAAGTGTCATAAGATTGTATTAAAATTTCCTGTGTGCCAGCAACTTTTTCTACTGCTTTCAGTTTCAAATGTCAAAGCTATGCCTGATATGCTGTTTTCATAGTAGGCAGAGCCATTCTTATTTTATTCCTAGTAAGAACACAGATTGTGGAGCAGATATGGATGCTCCACTCCTGTTTTCACATGAAAATTATTCATCCTTTAACTTTTTTTTGCCTCTAGGAAATATATCACTGTCGGAGGGAAATAAAATACAGCAAAGATAAGATGTGGTATCTGGCAAAACTGGTAAGCAAAGAGTACTTTGTACTGTGCCTGAGAGAATGCAAAACTTAATTGCTGTATTTGTCTTAACAGCCTCATTCAATCACAGTTTAATCAGCATCTTTCCAGCAGAGTCCTGGGGATGAGCATGGATCTGGCCAGGGAATGGCTGTTTGTAGTTTGGCTTAGCTATAAGGTTTTACATTGAAGAAGTGGTAATTAAGGAAACAACCGTATTTTTGTTTTCATAATAGCAGTATAATTTAAGTAATGTCTTCTGAATAAGAGAAAGGAAATATTTGTAAATCCAGAAGTTAATTTTAACACTTTGATTGCAGATAAAAGGAATGTCCATTGATCAGGCTCTCGCTCAGTTGGAATTCAGTGACAAAAAAGGAGCAAAGGTGATCAAAGAGGTAAATAGCAGTATTCTTTAATACTCCTGGTTTCCAGAAAACTTCAAAATCAATACCTGTCACCAGAAGTTTGGAGGTGTTTCTCTTTCTATGGGTTTTTGTGTTTCAAGTAAGCCAGTTGGGAGCACATTCAAACAACATATTTTTGTTGCAGTCATGTAATGTTGTGACTTACGAATATGTTTGGGTCACTTGTACTGACTGTTCTAATTTGTCCTGGTGATAAATTCCATGTGAGTGTCCTCTCTAGTAGTGCTTGGTGTTAAGTGCATGGTAAAAGGTGCAGAATCCTGATCTCTAATGGCTGCTACACCTGTGTGCTTTGGTTCTTAAACTGTAAGAGATGAGGGATATTATTAAGGAGAGGGCTGAGTTCTGTAAAGGCACAAAAGCTTTGAATACACTGTAGTCATTTGGCTTCTCAAATTACTCTTTTTCTTGGCTGAAGTGTTGATTTCTGCTATAATTATGGCAAAGAAATGTCCTGTATTAGCTGAAAATATTCAATGGACCAAGTTAATTTTGCCCACCTTGGAATTTATTTCTAGTCAGATGTCTAATTACACAAACGTCTGTGGATGGAAGGCTGACAAATGTTGGTGGAAACCATCTTTTCCATTCCTGTTCCTCCCAAAAAATGTAATAAAATTGTCCTGAGGCTTTTTCATTCTATGCAAGGAACATCCTTATGTAAAAGATGCTTGTCTTTTAACAGTTTTTATCTCTATAAAATACTTTTTCTGTAACTGACTTAAACTTGCAATTTCTTTCATGATATCTAGAGATAAGAAATAGCATTGCTTAAATTCCTCCTCAGTATTTCCATTTCTTTTCCTTTTGTTACAGGTTCTGTTAGAAGCACAGGAAATGGCTGTAAGAAAGCACAATGTGGAATTCAAATCAAATTTACACATAGGTACATTTTTTTAAATTTAGTGCATTAGAAAAATGTCATCCTACTCTGTCCTACCCTATGAAAATGCATTATATATATTTAATAAAATTTTGATGCTTGAAATCACCAGAAGTGAATAGAGGACATTTTCTGCTAAATTTAACTTTACCAAAACATGAAAGGCACATGTTTGCAGCATTTTTACGATGGATATATCCATCTGAGAGTGGAATTTCTGCTCCCTATTGAACAGAAGGTCCTGAAAAGGAAGATTCTTGACACAAGTATGAAAGATGGGACAAGAAGAAGCAAACAGTTTCTAGTTTTTAGTGTTGCCAGTCAGACATGCTGGAAGCTTTGTCTGTGGCTGGTACAACTTGAATTGCAGGATCAAAATTCAACTTCCGTGAGACACAATAGAAAAGTAAATGGCTAATGACAGTAAACTTCTTAATAAAAAGACTTGTCTGTAGATGATTTTCAGGATAAGCTTGTACTAACTAAAGTGCCTTGTAACCTAGAAAAATGTTAGAGAAATGTTTGCTCATAGGTGTTTTGAGGCCCAAAGGAAAAAAATCCCATTTTGTCTAATAGGAGATAAATTTTACTAAACTGACCTCTTTGATTGGAATTCTTTGGAGCCTTCTAAGCCTCTGGCAGCAGAAGGCTCAGCTGTAGTGCAGGACTGGATGTGCAGAAAATGAAAATACCTGTGATGAATGCAATAAAGGGAGAAAGGGAAGATGAAGTCTGTAAGACTTCACAGGAATTCATGAGACAAACTACTGAAAGGCAGTGAAACTAATACCACCTTCAGAAGAGCTGTATAATCTAGTAAGTACTCAGAGTGATTTGTCCTTCACCACATATTTATCTTCATGTGCCTGCTTTGTAAATTCACATTTTTGGTGCTCCTGAAGGGCGTTAATGCAGCTCACGGGTTCCTCTGTAGCAGTGATCTGCTAAATGTAACACAAGAAAGATGGAGGGGAGAATCCCGAGTAGAATTAACTTTCTAGAAGCAGCCATGAAAAATACCCTGGCAGGCCAGGTGTTTTATTGCAGCTGTAGCAGTTTGTTCTTGACTCAATAATCTTCTCTCTCCTTTTTCCTTCAGCGGAGTCGCAGACGGGCAGGGGCCGCTACGTGAAGCGGCTGCGGTGCCACGGCAAGGGCATGTTTGGCATGATGAAAATCAGCAGGTGCCACTACTTTGTGAAGCTGGTGGAAGGTCCTCCTCCTCCCCCAGAGCCACCAAGGACTGGCTTCGACCAAGCAAAGGAATACGTGCAGCAGCTGCGGAACAGAACCCTTGTTCACACGCTGTGACACGCTTCGGTGGCTGTACAGATATCTCTTGTTGAGCAATGTAATTGTATAAAGGAGAAATTAAAGTCGTGGTTTCGTTATATCTTTGGTGCTGCTGGAGCTGGATGATGTGAGAAAAACCATGGGTTTTTTCTTATTTGTCAAGTCATGGGTATGGAAAAATCTCAGAGCCACAGATGTTACTTTTTCTGAGT
Organism: Nicator chloris; assembly: GCA_013400495.1. NCBI lineage: Eukaryota > Metazoa > Chordata > Aves > Passeriformes > Pycnonotidae > Nicator > Nicator chloris. Next base: position 88,606 of record WAAE01018190.1, on the reverse strand, counting down.
TACTTGGACCACAGCATTTGAGCTCGACCCTGGACTGTCCAACTAAAACACATGGTGCTGTTATAAAGCTTGGTGTCTCTGTTATGTATGGTGGGCCTTTTATTGTAAAACTGTGTGCTTGGCAGTCATGTTGCGAGATCAAGCCTCAAAGTAAAATTTGACAACTTAAAGTAGTTGCAACATTGGAAAAAAAAAACAACAGAGGACAAAACCAAGTAACAATTACATTTCAGAGTATCAGACATCAATTTTTGATCTATCTGGGCTGTAACAGTCTTCGTTGTGTGCCTTGGGCATTGTGTCTGGGAGTGGGAAATAAAAAAAATCCTTGGAAGTTCAGGCTTTGCCAGTCAGTAGGTGGCAATATTTAGTTTGTCAGAGAGGAAGTGGCAGTGAAAATTTCCAGAATGGTCAAACTGTTTTGGATTTTGCCCATGGCATTAATAATCTGATACAGGCATGGAGTTCAGGCTATTCTCTCTGGAAATTCATTGTGGGTAACAGGCAAAATATGGAGAAAAGCTTTTTTTGGTGAAGAGTGGAATAATTCTGCATTGTCTGAAAACAAAATGCTTTTGTAACATTGAGGAAAGTGAAACACTTCATGGATTTAATATGGAATAACTTGTTGCATACACAAGTCAGGCTTTCAGTTCTCTGAAAACAATCCCATTTTTATCACTACTTTTTTGAAGAGAAAAAGTTTGAGATTGATAGGGGGAATCTCATTTCACTCAGTCAGATTTTCAAATCAAGATGGCCAGAGTTGATGAACATCAGCATGAAAACAGAATGAGCAGCTGCTTGTACATGCAAATGTCTGATATTTAGACCTTTCTCTTCCATTCTGGGAACATTAGAGTGGGAGATAGATTGCTTACCTCATTTGGGTCTTTTTATGCAACAACTCCTGGTAGCTTTTCTTACATGTGTTTACTTTGATCAGTACTTGGATGATGGCAAAGGGACAGTTCCTGTAAGGAAACAAATTGTTTTTATTGTCTTAACAAAGGTTGCTACAGAGTGATTTCTTTTGGCTACCAAAGAAAGGGTCTCATTATGTTAAAGAGTATTAGGGGATGATGAAGTTACACAAGATGCACATTGAGAGCTCAGTACCATTAATGGGGACCTATTTGCAGTCTGGTTTTCTGCAGTGCACTTTCAAACACATTTCTTGCTGTAAAGCCACAATTTAGTAACTTGCCTGAAAGGTGTGTTCTGATAAAACTCTATCTCTGCAGTCCCTGATCTGTGTTTGAAGAACTGTTTCTGTTGTACTGTGATAAACAGCTGTGCTGGGCTCTGCCAGCTGCCCTTATTCTCCTCTGTCAGTGAATCTCTTACAAGTTGTAGCAAACTTGAATTGTTTATAATCTTTTTGGGGATCACTGATCTGGGAGAAGACTAAAGAATTGCAAAATAATCCAAGTTTAATAAGCACTCACATGTTTTAACGCTTAGACACATCTAAATATCTAAAACCTGGCTTCCAGGAATTTTATTCCAGTACCTATTTCTCCTGCATGCTGTAGATTTTGCTTCAGATCCTTTCTGGACCTCCAGAGAAGGCTGTATCCTTAGAGATATCATTACTCTGGTTATGAATCCACAGACAGAGAGAAGTGAGAACGTGACTGATGTGTTTTCCAGCTTTATGATTTGGAGGTGGCCCTGAAAGTCCTTTAAACAAACAGACCTGGGCTTTAAAAAATTTTCAGTTAAAAAGCAAAGTTGTTGCTTGTTCTTGTTTTTTTCCTCAAGACAGTAAGTGGGAAAACTAATTTTTAGCATTTTTTAGTATTCTTGCATTCCTTGGTAGCACTTTCTGCTATCTTAAACGTGCATAACCCAGAGCTGATCTTTACAGTGCTGGCTAAGGAAGCTCCACAGCTGTGTCTGTGACAGGAGTGAGGTGAGGAACTGCCTTAGTCCCTGCCTTTCCCTGGGAGGATGGTAAGAATGTCTGGAGTGGTTTCTGTGGCAGCTCCATCAGAATCCTGAGAACCTAACTTTTTCCAATTCAGTAAGATCACAGCTAGATCTAGTTGCCAGCTTTATGCTGGCGTGTTCTATGTATAATTCTATACTTATAAATTTTAGAGGTTTGATTCTACTATGCTTTCATGGTAATTAGTACATCTGCACCTCAGGTGTTCGGTACAGATTCAGACACAAAATTCCAGGCTAACTGCAGTAAGCCTTTAGCAGATCATTAATATAAAAGGATGTTTTAAAATGAACTGTCACCAGAAGGGATGGAGAGGCAGTGAGGCCTCAACTTGGTGCTGATTTCATGAGTAACATCTGGGGGCACTGTAAACTCACCACTGGTGTGTGTTTGTGCTGGTGGCACAGAAACAGGAGAAGCAGCAAGTACATGTGAAGGTGTAGTGAGGCTTCAGGGAAATCTGAAGAGAGCAGAACTGTGAGTTCTGCTCAGCAATGTGAGATTTAACTGAGTAGGAACTTGTAAACCTGCTGTTGGGCTTGTTCATAAACATTTTGAAGTATCCAGTGAGAAAGCAGAAGTACTTTAGTCAGGGCAGCCTGATCTCTTTATGGATGTGTGTGGTTGTTTGCTTTTTTCCTCTTTAAGACTTCTGGGCAGTTATTAATGGGGTAGTTCATCAAAGGTAGAGTAAGAAAGGCTCCTGGTTGTACTTATAAAATGGTCATCATCCTTTTTTAAACATGGAAGATACATGAGAACGTGAGAGTCAGTGACCTGACAGTTGGGTCCCACTGGTTCTGGCCAGCTCTGTACTGGGAGCTGCTGTGGTGGGTTTCATTAGGGCTCTGCTGGTACCTGGGCACTGACAGGTGTGTTCTGCCCAATGCTTCAGCTGTGCTGCTGTACCTGGTGTGAGCTTGGCTCAACCAAGGTGGTGCAGTGCAAATCTTGTGAATCCCTGTTGGCACAAACAGGAGCGGTGTGACAGCCCTGTCTCCTCTGCACTGCTCCATCACTTGGGAAATCCTTCAGTCACTGCAATGAAGGAACAATGGGAATCACTGCTTTCTGCCAGTCCTTATGAAAATCCACTGCTGGGATGCTGGCAAGTAATTTGCGAACAGAATTCTGCTTTGAATAGAAATAAGGTTTCTCCTAATGTCCTCAGTGAACCACAGAAACAGAGTGTGACATTCCCCAGTATATGAGCTACAGCCCTGCTGAAAAGGCCCCTAGTTCAAAGCTTTTCAAAGAACTAGCCTTTATTGCTGAACGACATCTATCCAGCAGCACTTCAGCCACGTAATTTAAAATAATTAAAAGCTGAACAAAGCGAGAGACTGTAATGGCAGAAACAATCACACAAAGGTGCTGTTTGCTGGAGCCCTACATGGCGAAAATAACTTGAGGAGAAAGTTTCAGGGACTGACTTTTGAGTACTTACACTGAAATAAGGAGCAAGATATCTCTTGGGAAGATAAGTCAGTGAATGCAGAGCTCATTTGGTATTTACTCTGTACCATCAACACTCTCTGCTTGTTTCAAGGAAGTTGTACATTAGTATGGAGGGCAGGCTGCCATTGAAGGGAACGAGCCAAGGAGAGCCTAACTCTACCTTGGGCAAATTAGACATTCACCTCAAGAGTATCAGCTGAGGAAATTAACCTAAAAGTCTGTGTAATACACTTGAAAACAATGACAAAATGTAGGCCAGGGCATCGGAATAACTGCTGCATCCGTGGCTGGTGCTTGTCTGTATTGCACAGCAGTGAGCCATTGAGCTTTGTGTGGTAAAGGACCTGTGGCACCCGTGTTCCAGCTCTCAGTGTTTTTCTGTTTACACTAATGAGGATTCCTTTACTGCTAGGAATTTATCTGCTCTGTGGGTGACAATTTTCTATCCTAATAGAAAAGCTGAAAACCAGTTTTCTGTTATTAATCAAACTCTGATGCCAGCTAAGGGTGGAGTAAAGGCATTTGTACATGCTGTTGTGGGAAACTCCATCCATGTGTGCAGCTAATAAGCTGGGAAATGTGTCTACAACTCTCCTATTGATTATCACCTTCAGAGCAAGACAAACGTGGGTCCTTACTGTATGCTGGCTGTGTAAATTAAAACTTGATTTAAATGAAAGTAGAGTGAGATGCACTGCACTGGGCAGTACAGGATTGCTGTTCAACACCAGCTCCTCTAGATGCTCGATTCCTTGCCTTTTTTTCCCACTTAAATTCTCAACAGTGCATTAAGATGAACTCAGTAGTTAGTAAATTTTACCCTCTGTGGTTTACAAGCTCAAGGTTATGGGCTAGAACAAGTAGTGTCATGCTATAAATCAGGTGTGATGGAAAGGCTTGGGAGAGTGCACAGGAGTCCTCCTCACTCTGTGTTTGTCCAAAAACTCTGAAGGTGGAGCTGGCATGACCCCAGAAACCCCCACAAATGGCTGATTAAGTAATTCATAATAAGCCTCGTGCTGCTACCCTCTCTCTTGACAGGTGAATGAGGAAAGACAATTTTCATCTTCTAGACCAAGGTGTATCTTGAGAAATCTGACTGTGGCACAACTAGAACTGAGGTGCCCTTAGGAGAGGAAGGTGGATTCCAAAGTCAGTGAAGGGAAGGGGCAAAATCATTTGAAACTTGGATTTACTTTGGGCTGACTGGAGCCAAGAGCAAGAATCAGAACTCTGGTGCAGTTATACCTCTCTTACCTGCAAAAGTCAGTGAAAATTTCTGAGATCAAGGCAATACCAACTGAACTATTGGCTGAGTACCCGAAGTGTCTGCGTTTGTCTCTAGTATGTCACACTTCAAGGCAGAAATTCCCAGCTGTTCTCATCAAGTCCGAGGTGTTTCAGAGATACTCTTCATTTTTCTTTTGCTCTTATTATCTATCTCTTTAGGGGGCCTGTACTCACTGCTTTTGTGGGGATGGATGCTTGGAAAGCAATTATTGTTCATCTTCTCCATCTGTTGTGATGCTGGATATGCCAGTCTTTTTGAAGGCTTTCAGAGTCTGTGCTGGGAATGCATTTCTCTTCCTAGTGGTGAGAGATTTGTATTTTTAATGGGTATTTGTTTTATCTATCACATGCTAGATTTATTCACTTGGTAATCTCTCAGCAACACGGGCAATCTTCTCATGTCCTGATCTAGTATGCAGGGATTGTATTCCTTTAACAGTTGGGCTTTGGGCTGAGATAGCCATGAGAGGTAAATCCTGCCGTGTGCTGAGTGTGCTCACCACCCCCAGAGCAGCAGGGACTTGCAGGGAGCTGCAGCTGCTCTCAGGATTGTGCTCTTGGAAGCTTTCTTTACACATGTAATACATGAATAAGTTACTGTCTGGTGCATGTCTTTCCTTCCCAGACCATGCCCTTCTTTAATATGATTTCTTGCAGATAAGTGAGGCTTCTTGATGGAATTTTTGCAATGACTGCCTGTGCTCAGCTAACCACTTTTGGGTGTCTTAGGAGTTCTTTTTTACATCTGTCTGCTTTGATACAAAACAAAGGCATTCTTCCTTCTTCAAGTTGTGTTTTGTTAAAGTTAGTTGGAAGATGAGGTGGAAAAGCAAACAAAACTGCCTTAATAAAGTGACATTTCTGCCCCACTCCAGCACAGTCCTGGAATAAACTCAGTATAATTTTGCCTGAATGTAAGTTATTAACACTTCTATCTACAGCAGGAAAAACAACAGGTCTTTTGTTCTCTGACACAGAAACTTCCAACTTATTACTCACTTAAAAAAAGCCTCCACAAACTTAATTCAGATCCTTTATCACACAGCATCCTATCTTTATTTTTCAGAGATATTTTCAGATGTTGTGTTTGTTCCTGATAGCAATCACGGGGCCAAAATCCTAGGTTTCAGAAGGAGGCTGATAATAAATCTTTCTGATGTGGTTCCTGGGAAAGCAGGGCAATGGGGGTGATGACCCAGGGGTGCTTCCTATACTCACAAGGTGAAAAGCAACAGCAGCCCCTGTGGTTGAGAGTTCCTTGGCACAACTGTGACTTTGGCAAGTCTACACCCTCATGGCACTGACAGCATAAACATTTTGTGGCAACTGTGCAAAGCAAGCAGCCAATTATTTTACTAATGATTTCTTCTCCCTGCTCTCCTCCTCCTCCATCTGCCCTAGAGAGAAAAACTTTCTCCCCTGTACTTTCCCCTCATGGATAATGGCAATAATATTTCCTTTCTGTAAAAATGTGGTGCTAACACTGCAGTAGCCTGTGCTGTGTGGGACTTGGCTGTGTGATTACAGCCCCCCCTTTCCCAGACATATCTGGAGCCTGTCTGTGACTGTGGTAGCTGTGGCAGGGATAATCTGAGTTTGCATCCCCAGTGATTCCTCTCTGAGCTCCATCCTGCAGGTACCAGATTTCTACCAGCCTCTGAGCTACCTGGGGTAAAGGGAGGGGAAGCATTCAGCAGTGAAAAGGTAACTTCAGATACTCCTTTTCCATTGATTTTGAAAGGAGAGGGGTCCTGCTTCCCAACTGAAGGCTGTCCTCTGCCCCACCACTCCTGTCAGCTATGGAATCCAATACAGCACTTTTGTCTGGAGACAGTGATGAAGTGGTTATTAAATGCTATAGAAATCATTCAAGCCCCTTTTGATTAAAAGTTTCACTCTTACCTCTCTGGCTTTCTGTTTTTCGAAAAGAGCTCAGCAGAGACACAGAGCCAGGGAGGGAAACACTTCCCTGCTTTGTTGATTTGAGGGGATGGGGTTTTCAAGCACACAAAGGTAGTGTTTGCCTCTAAAACAAATGTTTGATATATTAAAATACAAATCTTAACCTTGAGAGATGGGACCCTTTCCTACTGAGCCTGGGCATTTGAGCAGTGATCCAAGTGCATTAAACTGTGTGGAAGTGTCATCTTCTGGGTACTCATCATGGAAAAAAGCACCAAACATTTAAGAAATAACCATTACTTTGCATATAACACATGTCAGAGAAAGACTGTGGAAAAAAAAGTCATCAGCCTTCTATCAGCCAGCTCTTTTGAATAAAAACATAAAATATTAATTTAAATCAACTGAAAGGCATTAAGAACTTGATGTTCTCCTTGCCCCAGAAGTACTCTGCTGATAAGAAACAAATTAAAAATGCAGAGTTTTCAAATAGCAAAAATGCTGCATATTTTAAATGAAGTTGGTCTTTTTATGTATAGCGTTTTGGACTAAAAAATAATATTAAATGCACATAAAAATGATTACTGTAAATGGTGAAGACATCAAAGTTTGGCATCAAAGTTAAATGAAAGCGCTTGGAAGTCTGTTTGTTTGATCTGTACATAAATAAGCTTAAAAAGAAGTCAGGGCCCTCTCACACAGCTGGAACTGGGTAGCCAGTTCAACTTCCTCTGCATCCCAGAGACTCCCAAAGTAGGTTAGACCCAAACATGGTCAGTATTTTTGTTGGGATTTTTGTGTTTGCCCAGCATGCTTCTCTGCCAGTGCACCAGGGAAAAGGAGTTGGCAGAAAACACAAAGTTACAGGCTCTTCCAAAACACAGAGTGAATGAACTGCAGGACAATGAAATAAATGGCTCTTTCTTCTTCTGGTTTTGCCATGAGGGTTATCAAAATGGAGGTGAAAGATGAGTCCTTGACCTCGTTGAAGCCAAGGCTCTTATTGTTAACTGTATTCCTCCTGGCTGTGTTTCACTCCCCATTCCTGGGATGGCAAGAAGTGTAAATTAGAAATATGTGTCAGAGCTCTGTTAATTTATATCAGCTAAAGATCTGCTACAGAACTAAGCCACACTAATGTTCAGTTCATTTTAGTTTGCTCTTAGGAAAAAAAAAAAAAAACCCAAACACAAAAAAACCAACTTGAGATGTGAGATCTGCAGGCAGGCAAACGTGGGACTTGGAGCCTTTCACCAGAATACCCTGCTGTGCTTTACAGTGGTGAACTCCTGCAGGAACCTGCACGGAGCAGAGCAATGACTGAGCTCTGGGAGCTCTTTGGGTGTAGTGCAAATGTGAGACCTTCATCTACAGAGAGCCAAACTGCAGCTCATTTAGTTTGAGAACTGCAAGTTGTAAGCAACCAGAAGGAAAACTTCAAAGAAAACCTCCTTGGCTCCTGTGACTTTTGTTTAGCAGCTCAGACCTTTGGGATCAGCAGACTTTCAGTGCTCAAGGGTGCATGGCAGTCAGTAAAACTTGTTCTTAAAACCTCTACAAAGTCACCTTGTTTCATTTGTTTTCTAATCAGGGCTCCTCTATCACAAACCTTTCCCCAGAACCCTAAGCTGGAGCTGCCTGTGGCTCCATGGTCCAAAGGAAGATGTTCTGCTTTGAAGAGCAGCTTGAAAGGCCTTGTGTTACCTGACACAGGAGAACATGCTGCTCCTTCAGCTGGCCTGTGTTTGTAGCCCTGGAGTTAAATGTGCATCCTGCTCAGGAGGCACATCCGAGCCTGTGCCTTTGGAGATGGTGACTCCAAGGCTTCTGCAGGGGCTGCTGCATCAGGTCACTGCAGGGCAGCCAGTGAGGAAAGTCTTAGCACAGCACTTGCCCTTCAAAAACACAGCTACAGCCTCAGGGTGTGTGTGCCTCTGATTTACAAAGGTGGTTTTTTTCACTGTTGAAAAACTCAAAATTTTCCTACGCCCATGTTCTCTTCTATTCAAGAGTTTCACAACACATGTCCCCCAAAACAATTAATTATCTTGTTAAAGCAGGTTTCTTTTTCTTCCTGAAATTTTTCCCTGTCAACAACTAGAAGGAGAAACCTAAAGTCTCCGGATCACTTTCCATTTTCTTGCTGTGAGTAGGAGTGCAGGAAAGATGCTTTTTATGAAAATAGCTATTTTTTAAGTTAGAGAAATAAAAAACCTCCCCTGGAATGAAAACACAGCCTGCATCCTCCCAGAGGGGTGGCAGCTGAGGTGACAGGCTGCAATTTGGCACTGTGCTCTGCTCGTAGGGCAACATGCTGCTTTTTATTTGGTGAGCCCAAATTTCCCTGGAGCCCCAGTGGGTGGGTCAAGGGTGGGTGCTCAGGTTGTGCTCACCCCCTGTTGCAGCATGATGCTGAGGAGCTGGGCTTACCTGCTCTGAGGGTGTCAGTCAGCTTTTCAACCTGCTCTCCTGGCTCTTGCAGGTGTTTTTATTGTAGTTGTCACTTAGCAGCATCTGGTTTATTTTAGTTTTGTGCTGTATTCTCCATTGCTTCCATTTAGTGCCAGGTTGAATTTCCCAGGGACCTGTGATGCATCCCAAGGGAGGGCTGAAGGAAGGAGGCTGCAGAAAGGGGCAGTGTTGATAACAGGCTCTCAGTGCATGGCAAGCTGGTATTCAGGGATGAAATTAGCTCAGAAATCCTCATGGTTTTGCTTTCTGGACAAGAGGAAAAACCAGGAGGACTCAGTGTTATCACTGCATCTCCCTTGCCTGGGAGAGCTTCTCTTGCAAGTGCAATAAATCTGTTTTCCTGTGAATGCAAGAGAGCTCTCGAAATAATTTCATTCCAATCCCTCTTGTTATTTTTAATGGATTCCAGGATGAGCTGGTTTCTATGTGTAGCTTTTTTACATACAAATTTGAACCCAGCTGAATATTCAGTCCAATTAAAAGCAAAGTCTTTGCTAAAACAGAGGCAAGGGGAACAGTGTGGAAGTCTTTCATGCAAATGAATGAAACAATGAAAACAGGAGGACTGAACATTTGTTATTCATACATATTCTTACAGGTAATTATTGGGATCTCATTCCTAAAAACTGCCCGCTTAAGAAGAAGTGATTGTATTCTAATAAGTACTTGTTTATTAAACTTCCAGTGACTGAAGTTGAATATGAATTATTAAAATGTCTGTGAGGTGCAGGGTTGTTTTTCCTTTGCCAGGTGCCTGGGAAAAATAAAAAACAACAGCAAAAGATGCAGCAGAAGAGGGAAAATGTAAGGCAAGAACTGGCCCTGGATCAATGGTCCCTGTCCTGCTGGCCACAGGATCCCCAAACTCTGCCAGCAAAGCCAGAGCTCTGTCACCTGCAGGACAGGGGTGGGGAAGGGTCTGCACTGCCCAGGGAAGTCAGCTGAGACTTTCCTGCTCTCATAGACTTGTGTAAGGCTGAGGCATGTATTTCTCTTGAGAAATAAGAGGAAATTTGGGCGGGAATGAGAACACCAGGAGTGCAAAGGTAACGGCAGGTGTGTTGCAGCACATGACAAAGAGGGAGAAGGGGGTGGTCTGTGAGGACAAGTGGCATCTGTCTGTTGGTAAAAGACATGGTGTATCCTTCAATTTCCAAGTACCAAAAGGATTTAGACTTGGAGGTAATAACAGAGCAAGGGAGGCCTGGAGAACTCGAGAGATTTATTCTTGTAAGAGGTTAATGGCTTAGCCCTTAAAATGTACCAGAAAATGCAAGGAGGTTTATGTGATGACTTTGACACATTCTGGCAATAAATGCAATGTGAAGATGTTTCCTTCATTTGCCTTAAGCCTTTGACTTTACTCTGCCACTGTAGGAAACTCACTGTGCATAAGAGAAAAGAGCAGATGTGAATTTGTTGCAAAGTAATTGTGTTTTTCTTTAGCATAGTTTACTCCAGGAAGGAAATTCTTGCCTTTGTATTCAGTATCTCCCAGGCTTCCCAGGAGTGTCAGGAGCTGTTAACCAGGTTTGAGGACAACTGTGGGAGAGATTGAAGTTTGTAGAGAATCAGTGATGGGAAGAGGGGAGATCCTGTAAGTACCTGAAAAAGAAAAGCTGTGGTACCTTCCAGAAAAGAGACCTTATCCTGGCCCTACTCCAGGAAAACTCCCACCTGCAGTTCCCACCTTCCTAAAGCATGAAGTCCATCAGCCACTTGACACAAGCCAGTAGAAAATCAAACTAATTTTTTTGTTGTTTTTTTTTGCTAATGTGGGTGAATTCTGGAGAACTATGGAACCAAAATGTCCTGAACAGGTGATCCTCCTGATCTTCACCAGCACCTGTGCAATTGCAGGCTTTAATTTCCCCTGATTCCTGCGAGTTTGCTGCGTGGTTGTACAGTTTTGTCTGAGGGCAATGCAAGTCCAAAGATTCTTCTTTAAGCCCAACAACCTGCTGGGTGACAGAACACAGGTACAGTCATATCCATATCTTTGATTGCTGGTTATTCATGAGGTGCTGCAGGCATCTGTGCCTCTCCAGCTGAGTTCCCTGCTGTGTAGTCCTGCTTCTGTCAGTCTCCCAGCAGAAAAACACGCTTTGGCCCAGTGATGTCTGCACTGCTGTTTTCTTCACGGTGTTCATATTCTGAACATTTATAATTCAAAGGTCTTCAGCAAGAAGTGACAGTTTCTCTTCTACAAAATAAAGAGCATAATGACTTGTGTTAATTATTCCTCCTCGCTTACTCACTTACCAGGTTGTATATTACTGCAAGGCTTTTAGTGCCTTGGGCCAAAAAGGATCATTACAACTCACAGCCTAATGACCTGACCAAAAAAATATAAGTGAGGGAGAACACGTCCTGAGTCCTCCACTGAGCTCTCTGGAGTCATTTATGGATGCCTTGGGAATTCTACAAAGGAACAGCTTGGAAAACAAACAGGATTGTTCAGTGTTGAGTATTGCTCTCGTGACATCTCTGCTATTACAAAGATTTACAGCTGGAATAATTCGATCTGGGTTTTTCTCTTCCCCCCATTGACTCACATTTTGGAAAGCAGTCAGGCCCTGAGAGTTGGGTTTTGCATAATTGAAGCACCAGGACATATTAAGTGGAACAACTAATGGGGACGAATTTTTTTCCTTTCCTTCCAGACTGGGTTATCAATTATGAATTAGTGGCAATCTAAGATCAAAGGGGTTTCATTTCTGCAGCTGAATTTGAGGATTTTGGAACTGAAGAGATGAAATGCAGCTAATGACTCATTTCAGGAAGGCTGAGACAGGAGATAACTGATGGGTGGAGTTAAGTGTTTGCTTTAATGTGTTTCTGACCATGGACATCCATTCTCAAATGTAAAACTGGACACTGAAATCAAGTAAATCACATAAAATGATGCTGTGAGTTCCTCTTGTGGGGCATGGCAGACAGCAATCTGATCTGCAGCATTTTTCCTTAATGCTGAACATGACCCAGTTATGGAGACATAGAAACATGTGAAGGTTACATGTATTTGTTACACAGAAGGCTGTTTTGCATCAATACAAGTTCCATCACTGCTGAGAAAGCAAATCTCTCCAGCAAGAACCGTTCAACACATGCTTAAAACAAAACAAAAAAAATTATGAGGGTTTTAAATTAAAAGTGGCTACAACCCACTGGAGGGACATTGAAAAGAGCAAGGCAAGGCTCAGGTATGTGCTGCCCCTGAAGGGGCAAACAATAAAGCAGTTTGTGACTCAAGATAGTAGATGGAGAGACAAAGATCTGAGAGCCTTAGGGGACAGACGATCATCTGCAGTGCTTTCTGCAAGAAAAGTGCAGGAATACTGGACAAAGCAGATGAGCAACAGCTGCCTTGAGTTTAAAAGCCTTTTCTCCTTGAAATACTCTGCTCCTGAGTGAGTCAGAGCAGGTGTACAGGGTTTGACCCAGGTCAAAGCATGTGAAAAGGGTTAAGTGCTCAGAGCTTCTCCCCACTACAGTTGGTGGGGGGCTCTGGGGGTGTGGAGCTGCCCAGGTGAGGCTGTGGTTACCTGCTGGGGCTGGCAGGAGGAAACACCACCCATGGAGCTTCCCTGCAGCTCAAGAAGAGAAATTTCTGAACCTGGAGACCTGAAGGCAGCAGGAAGAATCTTCCCAAGGAATCCTGGCAAAAGTGAGTTTCTTGCTGGTGTAATAATCTCTGAATTCCTAAAGGAAATGATTGGGGAGGCTGAGAGGAGGGGTCTTGGGTGGGCTGGGGCCAGCCCTGGGGCTGTGAAATCCCTGTGGCTGCCCAGCAGGTCTGTTTTCCAGGAGTACTGGCTATCAGCTCTTGCTTCGAGAGCACAGCAGAGAAAGTCAATTATCTTGTGTGCTTTTATGTAAAATATTTTCTTTGGCCTCAAAGTTATCATTTTTAATGGGATGTTAGACAAATTTCATGCTATGTATTTCTTATTTTGTTTGGATAATGCCTTCTAAATAGGATTTTAGATAAATATAATTTTAATTGTTTCCTATTTTGTTTGGATAACGCCGCATAGTAGGACTTTTGAAATTAATGTGAATCTATTACTAAATTATAATGGAGCAATTATGAAAATAATGAATTTATGATCACAACTGCTGTTGGAATAAAAAGGAAGGAGATTCTAATGACCTGACTCACCTTTGCTGATGTATCTGAGAGAAGATGAGGCTGGGAGTACTAAATGTTATATTCAAACAGTTTAATGCTTGGAGAGAAACTTTCAGAACTTCACACTTACATGATATGGGAAATGAATATTTATTTTGGAATAAAAAAAATCATTTTAAGTGCAGAGGCCAAATGGACAAAACTTGCTTCAGCTTTCATTAAGAAATTGGTTCATGTTTTTTTCCTTTTGTCTTGAGGACTTAAAACATCTTTTTTGGGGACTCTCTGATGAAAAATGCTTTTCCCTCCATAAATTTTGCTTTTTATTAGAATTCTGATGTGGGGAAGATGTGTTCTGATGCTCTGAGTTGCAGAAAACTTTATTGTTATCTGGCTGTAACCATGGGCATCTGGAGATGAGAATATCTCCCTCTACAATAAGGAATCTGTTCAAATCAGTGGCTTAAAAGTTTCTTTTTCTTTCTCTGGACCAGTGTCTGCATTTGTTCACCTTGTTCATGTTTCTCCAAGTGCTCCTCTACTTCCTGATACTAGTTTTATTCAGGTATCTGCTAATTATAAATCTTTATCAGAGACAATAGAAAGTATGACCTGGGCATGGTCTTCTAGAAAATAAACCTAAACTAATTACTAGAGGGAGAATACCCAGCTCTTGATTAAAACTCTGAGATAGATTTGGTGATGATTCTCTTTTCAGGCCACAGTGTAAAGCTTTTTTTTTTTTTTTTTCCTCCCTCAAAAGGATCTTCTTATGCCTGCAGAGCTATTTCTTAAGAAGTTGCTGCCCTGTCCTCTTCTGTGGTTTTTGGGCTTTGATGCTCGGTGCAGGCTCCCTGCACGGAGGGAGCCCTGTGAGCCTCTGAGCTGCTGTGTTTGCCCAGCCTGGGCTCATTATGGATCCTGATCCAGGGGCTTCCCCAGGTGAAAATGTGTCAGAGCAAAGCTGCCATGCTCGGTGGGCTGCTGGGCTGTTAAACCACATTCCTTATCTCTGCATGCTCTGGCCTCTTCCCTGGTGCTGCCAGAACATCCAGCACTTTCATTCCTTGGCTTGTGCCGGTGATGGGGTTGAGAGTCTCCTATCCCCTCTGTTTGCTGTTTGTTTTATTTGAGGTGTTGTTAACCTTTACTCAGTGCATTTATTTACTTCAGGTTTTAATAGTGTGATAAGGTCACTACAAATTTAGTGGGAGGCGTTTTAAGCACTTGCAGCAGTAAATCACAGTGTACATCACCCTTGTGCTGTTTATCCAGAACCAGAGAAATCCATTTTGGTCCATAATATGAAGGCCAAATAAAGCCAGGTATCATAGTGAGAAAGCTTTGATGTATGGCTCTGAAAGAACCTGCACACTTCTCCTCTATAAATTAACAGCTATTTTGCAGAGCTGACAAGTAGCTGATATTCTTGGAACTGATCCTATTTGTGGCTTTTTTCCCCTCCCCTCTTCCATTCTAGTCTCTTGATCTTTCCCTTTAGAAAATCCAAAGAGTAGAAAAAGCAGACTGTTCTCTAAAGTAGGTTTTAAAACACTGGTGGCATGGACCCATGTCACAAGTCTGGTGAACTTGCTGGTAGTGCATGAAACCCTAAAACCTCAGGGACTCATCTCTGCAGGAAAGTGTTCTTATCTATTCCTTTATACATTGGATTTCTTTTTTCCCTTCTTAGACAAGAGAGCCTTTGCAGGTAGGATCAAACCAGACTGCAGGTCATCCTGAGAGCTGCAAAGTCCAAGTGACCAGAAAGGGACAGCAGCAAACTCTGTTCAAGAGCTGTAGATAAAGCACAAGGGAATGTGTTGTGGGCCACTAAACTGCACTGGCCAGGAAATGGGCTCGAAAACCTCCATGTAAATCCTGCTTTAATTCCTGTTGGTTTATGGCCTCTGCAGAACCCCAGGAGCCTGGCCAGTTGTCTGACCTTGCCCCTGCCTTTAGTCCAGCAAAATTTAAAGGGTGTTTGAGAGAGGAAGGAAGAGAGGGAGGCAGGGATTCGTTGCCAGCAGTGGTGTTGGACTCCTGAACTCTCTAAATGACCCAAGAAGAGATCGATTTCGCCTGTAAAGCCCAGCAACCTCCTGGGTTTTAAGCCGGCATTAAAAATTAAATGCCAGTTTCTGTGTTATTAAAGGTGGAATAAAATTGCTGCATCTTACCACATTCAGAGCAAGAAAAAGATGGAGACTCTGTAGAGCTCAGCAACGCCGTGACTGCGAAGTGCAAAAGCGGTGTGAGGAGGAAGGATGACTGTCTCCTCAAGTTTCTCCTTCATCTGTGTAGTGAGAGAAGAAAAAACACTCTCTCTGAGTGAGAGACAGGGCTGTGATGTCTGCCAAACTTGCCAGAGAGCAGAGTCTGGCTGGGCTGTGTGCGCAGCACACCTGATGGATGCTCAAACACAGCCTCTGTAAAAACAGGCAAGTCAGGTTCTGCCAGGCACTGCTGCCTCTCACTCAGTGTCAAATGCTCCCTGCAAGAGCTGCTCCCTGAGTGATAGATTAAAAAGCAGCAAGAGCTCATCAAACTCTGGATACATTTCTTTTAGCTAAATAAAACCATGTCACTTTGGAAAACTGCGGGGACTGGATGAATTTTGCCAAGGCCTGAGGGTGAGGCAGTTTTCCCTACACCATTATGGATGTGTTTTGGGTACACATAACCATTGCTAGTTCTGCCATTTTAAGTCCTTGCCTGATGTTTTTCCGAAGAGCTGCAGCTCCTAGAAATGTCTGATTTGCTTGTTTTCAAAGGTACAAAACTCTTACCATCATCTGCATAGGGGTTTCATGAATCTCTGACCTGTCTGCAGCAGGCTGGGAGAAAAGCCAAACCTTTTTTGTCATCAAACCCTAGGACTTTTATGGAAGTACACATATTTTTGGAGCAATGGGGCTGAGAGTAGGTGATGCACAGGACCTGTGTAACCTGATGGAGGTCCCTGTGACAGGACATGAAAGTGGTTGGTCTGTGTCATGAAATTCAGGGAGCAGGGGCCAGAGGTTGGAATAAACTGGATGTGCCCTTGAGGGTGCAAACCACAGCTGTCACTGGCAAAGAACAGACTGGAGCCAGAGACACTGGGAAAAGGGACACTCATCTTTAAACAGGGTCTGTGCCTCTGCCCAAGGCACTGGCTGTGGTCATCACCACGCACTGAAAGCTGCAGCTCCACAGCATTTTCCATGCCAGGCAGTCTCTCTCAAGGTCTTTGATGCCTAACTGTTCTGATAATCATCTTTTAATTTTTTCCTGACTAACTATGTCCATAACTTCTTTTCTTTGGTAAAAGTCTGTTTAATGCACAGCCATGTTGTAAAGTCTAGCTGCTGTTCCAACATGCCCAAGCCTAAAAGAAACATTTGTTCAAAAAACATCCATTTCTCAGGGAAATTTGCTTTGATTTGCAAAACAGAAAATGTGTTCATTTAACTGCACCATCCCTTTGACAGGTCACCATTTCACCCTTTCTGTGCAGCAGAAGTTTATTTTTAATAGGTTTCTACTTTTGGTCATTTATTTCCAAAGGCCTCACTTCACTGCTACGGCTCTGATCAGGAGTACAGAAAATTAATTCTTTTTACAGTAGTCTATTCCTTTCACAAGTCCTCACTTTAAATGTAGCTCAACTGCATTACAAATAAAAGTATGTGGTCCTAGAGGGACTACCAAGCTTCTAATTTAATATTGTACTGGAGGCCTTATAACGTCAGCGCTGCCGGATGGAGGTTTTCTCCTTCGAGCCCTCCTCTGTCCCAGGGGGAACCACGAGGTACCAGGCTGGCTGCTGCCAGGGTGTGTGGATGCTGCTGGCTGTGTGTGCTCACTCTTCTGCCTTTGGATTTTTCAGGCTCTGAGCCTCATTTGTAGAAATGGATGGACAGAGTGAAAGCTTATCTCAAGATAAGCGTGGGGAGGGCTTGAACTTGAAGTGGGGGGGGTCTTTTAAAGGTCCCTTCCCACTCAAACCATTCTGTAACTCTGTAATAAATAGGAAAGGTATGTGTGTAAGAAATAATCTCTCACTGCCAGGGTTTCATGGTGAAAGCCTCTGCTGTGAAGGCACCAAAACCCCCATGGAGATGGCCTCACACCAAACCCCCGTGGAGATGTCCTCAGCTCCTCTGCTGATGTGTGTGCAGTCCTTGGCAGGTCACAGTGCCTCAGGACAGGATTCCTGAGCTTCCAAGGTGTGGGCATGGTTCTGTTGTGCCATTTGCTTTGTCTACTCCTTCCTTCAGTGCTTTCAGAGAGTTTGAGGGATAAAACCTTACAAATTGTGGTTTGGTCCCTGTAGAATATTAAGTATTTAAATAGAAATAATAGCTATTTAGATGGAAATAAGTTTTGTAAGTTTTGATAGAAAACGATCCACATTTAGGAGTGGGATTAAGACCACTCAGCATCTCACAGTGCCACTAAAATCCACCATTTCCTTCATCTGTAGGATGATTCAGAGCTCTGGAGAGCTTTTTCTTACCTCCTCATTTCTTGCAAAACTATTCTACCTTCACTTCTGAACTTCCTCCTCCTTCTCTGGCTAATTTTCTCTGGGGAAGTTTCTTCCTCACTGCTGACAGAGAATGACCTAGATCTTGTGCATCTTTTCTGGAGAAAGCAGCTGAGCTGCTGCTCCTTATTCTCCGTGCTGTTTAGAGCTGGGCATGGTTCAGCAGAACTCAAACACTTTGCCCTTGAGAGTAAATCTCAAATTCCAAGATGCATCTTTACCATTGTGTTTCATGCTCTGCAGACTGAGATGCTGTCAGGATTTCCTGTGAGCTGTGGGCATGAGTTGATACTCTCCACCTCTCTTCTGCCTGCTGACAAGGCACTTACCATGAAATGCTGACTGGCTCCATTTCATTTTGCTTGTGTCGTGTTGGCATCTCAATCCCTGTGAAATCAGAGACCCTGCTCTTTTTGCAGGACTGGACTCTGTGTGTATGTGCAGTGAGCAATGGTTGGATCTGTAGGAAGAAGTGATCTGGGCAGCCAAGATGGAAGGCAAGGAACAAAAATATTTTCTCTTTTCCATGGGGAATTCAAGGCAGAGAGAAGCAGCCTTCCCTAGGGAGCTTGCTAGAAGCCCTAGCAATGACTTTGAGGCTGCTCTGGATGTTGGTGGCAGCAAAAGAAGCACGTGTGGTGCTCTTGGGTGGAGGTCTGTGACTCTTCCCTTGCCTGGGGATGAGTGGAAAATGGGATTTAATTGTCTGAACAGCACAGGTTACTTTTGAAACAACTGTTTATTGTCATTTACTCTGATGCT
This sequence comes from Nicator chloris, assembly GCA_013400495.1. Lineage (NCBI taxonomy): Eukaryota > Metazoa > Chordata > Aves > Passeriformes > Pycnonotidae > Nicator > Nicator chloris. The sequence continues at coordinate 70,108 of WAAE01018190.1, read as the reverse complement.
ATTTCTGCATTGTCAGCACTCAAGTCCCCAAACTTTTGACATGGGATGAGAACCCTTGTGTGGGGCTGGCGGGGTCCAGATGTAACTGGAGGTGAAAGAGGGAAAGGGCACAAATGCAGGATGTCATTTATAAATATGCTTCTAATTGTTACCTTGCTTTGAAAGGCTTTCTGAAAGTGTGGCCATATGGACTCCCTTAGCATTCAGTTGTTTTCAAGAGGCATATTGTGAGTGGGTGAGTGTTTGATAGGATGGAAATAAGGAAAGCAGAATTTTCCCAAATGGTGAATCACTTCTGGTTTTCCCATTAACAGAAGGTCTCCTTCTCAAGGTGACTTTATTAATTGGGCCCTTTATCATCCCTTGTATCACAGAGGAAAGTGAAAAGATGTCAGCAACTGTGTGTGGCCCTGCAGACAGCTACCGTCTGCAAAATCATGCACTTTCCATCAAAAAGTAATTAAATTAGCCCAGATTCCATAAGTAATACAACTGGATCTCCCTGGCACCTCCCAAGAGAAACATGCTCTCAGTCAAACGCACTCAGAGACCATATTTGTAAATGAAACAATTATTAGTTTAATTCACTCGTCAAATTAATTTGCCAGAAGCAGGAAATGCCAATCACCAGAGGAGGTGGCAGCAGAGTGTGACTCCCACCTGCTCAGGCTCCGACAGGACTGATGGATGCAGTGAGAGGATGGACAGACTGACCGTGCTGTCTGACCACTGGAGGTGTCCAGACCACCCTGAGCCAGCAGCAGCCCATTAGTCTGTCCTCTCCTTGCTTTTCTAGATGGAATTTTTATTTTATACAATGGCACTGAGGATACATGACCAAAGGGCAGCTCCCTTGGCTGCCACAGCTGCTGTATCCCATCAGCTGCAGGGAGCACAGAGAGGTTAACACCAGGAACAAGCCAGGGCTCCTCTTCGTGCATCAGGCACTGAAGAGAAGTAGTCATGACACCTAAATTAGAGCCTGCTAGGACTGTAGTCAAACTAGATCCTGAGCATTGCCATGAAGTGCAGTAAGTGGCCTGTCACATGCAGTTTGCTGCTTTGCTCATCCCCTGCCCTGCAGACGACCGTGTGCACGAGGAGTTATTTGCAGCAGCAGGAATTATCCCAATAACCATACACCTTCCTGCCTGCTGGAGAAAGCAAGCTGAGATGTGGAGATGGTTACAGCAGAGGGTGTAGTGAAGGTCCTTCAATCAGACAGGCCTTGGAAACACTTTGCTAGCGACAGAAAAACATGGATGCAAAAACTTTTATTTCTTTTTCCTGGCTTGTTCTGCATCAGTTTTTTCTAGGAGTCAGGACTGGGTTTAAGTATCTCCATTTCAGTGTCCATATCAACTGCACTGCTTTCCTGAGAGGATGCCTTTTCTAGGCTCTTTGGGAGGGCTCATTTTTCCTTGCACCAGTGGAAGTGCTTGTTCCATCCATACTCAGCTTGTCCTAAACTTGATTGGTTTCTAGAGTTCCTTTACCTGCTGATGGGCTCTCTCTGTTCACAGTTGCTTTCCTAAAGATATTCTGTTTTCTGGCCAGCATGTTTGAGCATTGGGATTAGATTCGATTACTGGCTATATTCTGTTTTGATCTGTCCAGTGTTAATTTTTTTTTTCTTTTGCCACACAAATGATTACCTTGCCTGATCTTCACTCTCCTTGTATTTATGCTTCTATGCAGGTTTCTCTGTATGGTTTGGTTGGTGGGTTGACTACTTGAAATGTGACATTTGGCAAATCAGGGGTTTCTTTTTGCTGGTACAGATGGATGCTTTAGGCAAAGTGACTTGAAATCTTGGATTGACAGATGAAAATAAACTTCTTATTGTGAATTTTTAAAATTGGTTTATGAAACCCAGCACTATATGATTTCCTTCACTGTTTCATGCAGTAAAGAACGCTCAGACCCAGGCATGTACTCAGAGTTGTGATACCTCAGTGTGTTTGAAACTTTGGGTTGGGTAACCTTTCTGGTCCAGCTTTGATCCAGACTTGAAGTGAAATAAGGCAGGAGGGAGCCCTGGGAGGTAAATAGTGAGTGCACTGTGTGGGGAGTTTAGCCATCCACATGGATGCTATTAATTGTAAGGATGGTTGTGATCTACCTTCTCATGGATCAGGTTGCACAATTACCCCTTTGGTGCCATTAGAGCATCTCTTGAGCTCCCCTCTTCACTCTTTGCCATCAGCCAGAGCACCTGCCTCCCCTCCAGAGCCCCCCATGGGATCCACTTCATCATTCTCCTCTCAGAGTTCTCATTATCTGGGGTATTTCATCAGTATTTACCTCAAGGAGAAGGTCTAAACCATCCTGCCAAGGCACAGGAGCAAAACCTGGAAGGGACAGTGTAAGGTTGGCACTCAACACAGAGAGCAATGCCCTGCCAAGTTCCCTTCCCAGGGCTCAGACTCAGCGTGACCATCCAGTGAGATATCCTGTTCCAGAGGGATGTGCTGGGTCCAGAGCTTGGACCACAACACCATCCACTTCAGCATTTGAGGTTCTGTGCTGTTACAGGAGTGTCCTTCAGTTTGGCTCCAGATGTGATGAGAGGGAGATGGTCTGCAGGAAACTGGCAGTGGGAAGGGGCTTTGGCCTGGAGATCCCAGAAGTTTCCTGCTGGCCATGCTCTGCTTCACAGCACTGTGGCTGAACCATCCCTGGTGCAATCTGCAAATCCTGTTGCTGGCCCTCCAGGAGGGATCTGACCCCAGCTGCAGTTTCCTTGCCCACTTAAGCATGTTTATTTAGCTTTGCCAAAAAGGTGGTGTGTGAAAATTGCTTTTATTACCAGAAAAAGAAGTTTGCAATAAAACCTGTCTCCTTGGGTGCACTAATTCTATTTTACAAAGAAAGAACATATTGTTTTAATTAATCATATGAAAGCAAAATTAGCATGATTATGTGAAAGGTGCTGTAAATCATTCTGATCCACATCATTGAACAAAGAGCACTTAGTTATTCCAGAGTTGTTAAAGATTTTATCTACCCAAGTGAAAATTCAATTAGCACAAACCAGTCTCATATAAAACTAAGGATTCTGACTGCAGGAAAAACTTTGTGTGTGAATACTACCTTGTGCCAGTTTGATAGATTACTGTAATTAACTGTATCCCACGCAAGCTAAACAAAATTTACAGAAACGTTGTTGTATAAAGGAATATCTTCTCTCTCATTCTTGGCTAGAAATTTGAATAGTCTCCATAATACTGTTCTGATGATCCTAATCCACATCAAAGTAAAAAAAAAAATGCTGCCAACAAATGCAGAGGGCTCTGACACTCACTGTTTGGGTTTCTGCTGCACCCTTTCTACTGCATCAGAAACAGGCACTGCACTTAACAAGTCTCGACTTGAATTCAATTAGTTAACCCAAAATGTTTCAATTAAGCAACTTGAGTTCAATTAGTTAACCCAAGACATTAGTAGAGAAAGACAAACCAAGAAAGGAATGAGACTGTGTGGGAAAGGAGCTGTATTCCTATTCCTGGCCTTCCTGGGAGACTGGCAGAGTGCTAGGGGGACAGAAATGGAGGGCATGGCGAGTTATGCCAGAATGCATCATCCTGGTGTAAAAATAACTGTACAAATAAACATGTTTGTTCTTGGACGTGCCTTTCCTCACCTGTTAATTGTATCTGTCAGGCTTTGGCTGAGTTCTCCTGCGAGGAAGAACTGCTGTTGGTGTGTGCAGGGTCAGGCTCTTTGCTGGTCCATGTGTGCAGTGACATATCGACACAGCTCTTGGGCTGAGGGTGGTTTTTGTGTCACTGTCACCCTGTGATGCTCTTGGTTCATTTGCAAAACACTTTATTAAGCAAATAGTAGTGGCTTGTTCTAGTGAGAGTGGTCAGGTAGAGAGCAACTGGTAATTCTGTTTTAGTATTCCAGGTTAAGCAGAATGTGCCCTGCCCCTTACCCTTTAAGTATTGCTCAATTTAAAATACTTTATTTTAAGTTTTGTTAAGTTTATGCCCTGATAAGTGTTGTTAAGTTTAAGTTCTTGTAGTCTAAGATTTCCTTTTATCCACATTTATTCATATTCAGTTTTTTTATTTAATTTAAAAATTATCTTAGGCTTTCTTAGAAATATGCTTATTGTTGTGATGGGATATTAACTGGGGAAGATTTGGGGAAGATTATCATTATTACCCCCAGAGATTTGTACAATAGTCTCCTGTGGACTGGACCATGTGTACTGAGGATGGCAGCCCTTTAGGGTTTGAATGTAACTACTACATGTTCTTGTTGAAAACGTGGTGGTTCAAGACATTACCCGGTAGTGTCTGGTGTCTGTCCTTTGTCTCCTCTTGGGCTGTCTTTCCTGTGGAGAAGCAGGAAAAACCATGATAAAATTGTTCAATCTGAAGGAAGAAAGGGAGAATGAAAATCCACTTCTCTTTGGATGCTTGGATGTAAAATGTGCCCAGACTCTTGTGTCAGTTGTTTGCTTTGATTGGATTTTTTCCTGTAGCTTGAACTCCCTTTCAAATTTAACTCAAGTGTCCCAATTGGGATGTGAAGATGGCTCTGTTTGCCAGAACTGGCACATATTGAGGGTTGTGGCCCTTGCAGAAACACCACACCAGACTGTCTGACTTATGGGGTCTCTCTTGCTTTTTGGACTGAAAACAAAAAACCCCAGGAATGTAAGTAAGCCTTGAGTTGTAAAATGGGCTGGTGCATGTCCCTGGACTCCTCACCCTGCAACTAAACCTTGTGGCAGATCTTGGCGTGTTTGATAATCAAGAGTGCCTGGATGAGGCCTCTGTGTGCCCTACCCATTGCACTGATCATCCCTGTTTGATTCAGATGGGAAAAAACATCCTTACAAATTGCAGAATTGCTGGCACTGCTTTCTGCAGCACCTGAAAGTGTCTTGGACTTCTCCCAAACATGTAATGGCCTGGTCTGATTCTACTTCTATTACAGCTCAAGCACTGGAAGTCCTGGGGTCAGATCCTCAGCTGGAATAAATGAGGAATGCTCTGATTGCAGTCAAAGATCTCTGTCAGGAGGCATCAGCAGAGGGGCTGCCTTTTTTTTTTTAAGGGAAAAAATGGGCAAATGTAACTGGTAGCAAAGAGGATACAAATGTCTGTAGATAGAGGCAAAGGAAAAGTGTGGTGGGAGGAGTGAGGGGGAGAAGATGGGAGCAAACACTTGAAGCAGCTGTCATAGAATCATAAAATCATTTAGGTTGGAAAAGACCTTTAAGATCATCGAGTCCAACCTTGCTGTCACTGCAGTTTAGATTACTTAAGTGAAAACATTTACCTGCAGCACAAGTGAAAGGTCTGTGTGGCTAAAGTCATATTTGAGCTTGTTCCCTTGGAGGTGAACAGGCAGGGAATTCCTTTTTGTACTTAAAAAAGAAAAAAACAAGTATAAACCCCCAGAAATGAACATCCCCCCATGCTAGTCAGTGGGGTGTGACAGCTACACCCTCTGTACAACCCCCATCCCACAGCCCCTCTGTATCTCCTTCCAGAGCAAATCCCTCTTTCTCAGCAGTTTGCCTTCCCTGCCAGTTTAATTTCAATACAGTTGGATTTCAGGCTTCCTCCTCTTAATCCCCACTTATTTCTTTAAACAGAAATGGTCAACCATTTTGGGGCAAGGTGGATTAGTGGAAGCGTTGGCAGAGAGCAATCTCTGTGTGGGAAAACCCTCAGTGTGTTTCCTCCAGTGCCAGATTAGCTCGGCTGGCCCCTGCTGAGTGAGGAAATGGGTCATTGCTAATGTTGTTTAATTTTGCTTTTCTGAGATGGGCTGTGGCTGCCTTAGCTCTGCATAGCTCGGCTCTATTTCGTTTGCCACTCATAAGCCTCTGTGCCTTTCAATAGCAGGATGGCAGTGGTGACACTTTTACAGAGCTAAATTGGGTCAGTTGTGGGGTTTTTTGCCCTCCTCAAATTTTGCACTGGTTCAAAGTCAATCATTCATTGAGCAATTTCTTCATCCTTTTCTCTTTGGCTGCCTTACACTCTCTTGGTCTGTTTGCTGACTAAACAGTAACTCATAATACTACAGCTGTCACATTGTGGAGTTTATTTGCCTAGTCACTTTTTGTTTTGCAAAATTAATTAGATAAGGATAGATTTAAGTGACTGTGGAAGTCGGCGATGAAACATTACGTTCTCATTAGCTGGAATAATTCAGTTGCTCTGCTGTAATCTGCAGAATCTCCACAGAGTCAACAAGATGGATGTGAGTGAGAAGAGGGAAGTTTTGCAGTGACCTCTTGCCAGGGGGTGGTGCTGGGATGGTTCCTTGCGATCAATATCCCTCCTTTGGAAAGGGCATCCTTCCTGCTCCCAGCCATGGAGCGTGACCAGGAGGCTGCTCCTGTTTTTCAGGAGCAGAGTCAGCACTTCTGGTGCATCTCCAAGGGCCTTGGCTGTCCTCCCCTTCCCACTGCTGAAGGGTCCCTTCCCCACCCTGTCACTGCAGATTTCCCGCTTGGAAAGGCAAAAATTGTTTCTTCTTTTACAAATAAAGAATAGAGGGGAAAGGCAAGAGAAAAGGTGATAGAGAAAACCAAATCTGACAGAAGTCTATGTAGCAAATGGATTAGAGTTTTGTTGTTGGGCTTGTATGTCCAAGCATGTGTGATTTGAGCACTTTGAGTTGCTTTTTGTCATCACAAATGCTACCATGATATAGCTAGTAAAAAAATAAGAGGGCTTTCTATTGGGATGAACAGAGCCAAATTTTATATCAGAGTAAAATGGGATTTCAATGTTGTCTTAGATGTGGTAGCCTGAAAAAGTAGCTTTTTGGGGACCCCTGTTTTAGAATCCATGCTTCCATGTGCAAATGGCTGTTGTGGAGGCTAAATGGAAATCTTCCATGTGGGAGGATGGAACTCTGCTCCTGCAGAGAGGATGAGCTGTCAGGAATGTTGAGCTGCAGCCTGTGAGCAGAATGGTGATCGAATTCCTGGGAGACAAACAGCTGGAGCTGCACTGACACAAGGCTGGGGGCAGGGATCTGGGGCTGGATGAGTCCCTTCTATAAATAATTGCTGAGGAACACTGCACTCGGGATGCTGAGGACAGAAAACAATGCCAGGGACAAAAATGCACAGCTGGGGAATACTCTGAGAGACTGGAATGAATCATAGAGTGAAAAACAAACCAGACCAGGGGAAGGTTCTGGGGTTATAGCAAATAATGATGCACCTCTGCTGTAAAGAGCCTTGAATGAAAGGCACTTGGTGAAAGTGCTTTAGAAGCTGTACACTGGATTGAATTCCCATTGAGGCCAATGGAATTGCTCCCATTTATTTTTTTTAATGAGTTGATTTGGGTCTCAATGGCCAAGTTTTGATCCCTTGTGTTTTGTGGATGTTTTCTGGCTCTACTGGACAAATATATCAGTTGGTTTCAGCTGGACTGTTCGAGCACCAAGACTGTTAATTGTGAGTTTAGGATCATGAGCTGTCACAGGATCAAGAACCTCTTTGCCCACCAGAACTTTAAAAAGAATTTCTGCCCCAGACACAGGTAATGTTCTGGTGCTGGCAGGGCTGTAGTACTTTAAAGAAAGACAGAGAGCTAGAAAATAGAACTTATTTGCAACTGTGAGGAGAACTTGGCAGAATTTGTTAGCTGAGAAATCAAGACCAGTGGGGGGAGCTTGTCAAATCAAGGTTCCCTAACCATTTTCTTCAAACTGGCATAAGAAATTCACCTGGATTAGATGCATGACCTAAGTAAAATTAATTCTTTAATCTCCTAATGATACTAAGCAATTAGCTTGTCAGATATTTGTAGCCGACTCAAGAATATTTATATTTTTTAGACTTTCAATGGGAAAGACCGTTTTGCCCTGATGTCTTTAAAACTGCCAGACATTCAGCTGACAGCAGCAGGATGTGAGGAGCAGAATGCCCTTAGTGGAGGCCAGACAGAGGTCAGGTTCAGATGCCACCTCCAAAGCTCTGCTGGATCTTTAACTCTTGCAATATTCCCTCCCAGTCCTTCTGGTTTGGGTAAGGCCAGGACACTGACACCTCTTTGCTTTTTCCTTCTTTCCCTCTAAATTACTAATTGCAGCTCTCTCTGTTTATTTTAAAGTTTGCTATGACCACCTACCACATAATTGCAGCTCTGAGTGTAAATCGGGAAGGGCACCTGGGGCTTGAGTTTTACTGTCAATAAATCATCAGGACAATCTGGGCTGCAGCAGGGTGAGGTGTACCTGTGGGCCAAAAGTGTAGGACACTGTAAGTGCAGTGAAGCAGGAGTGTGGAGAAAAAAAGAACTAATTAATGCTTATTGAATAAAACTATTCTGCTCTTTATCTGTGGGAATTAGATTTAGAAAGAATTAGATTTAGAAGAGGCTGGAGCAGGCTGATTCAGTGACATGGATTTTGGTGTAGCACTGAGGCCAGCGTTGTTTGCAGAAGCAGACACCAAGGTCGTGTCTTTGAACTACACATGTTTTTGATGGGAATAAAACTGAAAGACATTGGTGATGTCTTTGAACCAGCATCAAAAACAAGAACTGGAGGTCACAAAGTGACAGTGAAGGAAAGGATGCACTCGAAATATTCGTGACAAAAATTTCTTTAGCTGGGTAGAGCTTGGTACTGCACAGGAACTTGGCTGCGTAAAAATACCCTGCAAGGAAAGGCTGGAAGGGAGCAGAATGGGTCTGCTTTGGGAAAAGTGCTGTAGCCTGTAAATCAAACTGTTTGGAGTGATGGCTGGGCCAGTGCCTGAAAAGTCTGCTGTGGAGAGCAGCAGCAGCCAGGCACCTAAAGAAGACCTGGGTCCAAAAAGGTGCCTCCACACCCTTGGCAGGGGACAGATGCTCCTCTCCTCTGCAGCTGCTTTAGTACAAAGGACTGGGAAGGTGGTGGGTGAGGTGAGAGAGGCAATGGGAGTTTAGTGCTGGTTTCTATTTCCCCCCTGCTCTCTTGCAGCTTTTCCTGGAGGTTTCAGCTCTGCAGGTATCTTGGCTCCCTGCTGGATCCAGCAGCATCCCTCTGTGCCGTGACAGCACGGGCATGTCCAGCTGCAGGGACAAGGACAAGTGTTCCCAGCACAGCCGTGCCACTGGGCTCCTTCCCAGGTGGTTTCTTGTTTTTTGATGAGTGTACCAAGTCTGCTGCCGTGGGGCTGGAACCAAGTCTCCCTGAGACAAAGGCAACACAAGCAGGGCGTTTGAGGTGGGGAAGGCTGAGCCAAGTGTCTTGAAACAGATTATAACAGTCAAGTGTCTAAAATGCCCCGCAGTTTTTTTCCTTATGGACAGTACATGGCTGGAACAGGACCCTGCTGAGACCCCTGACTCACCTCTCCAGCTCTTCCCACCCTGTGTGCTACAGCTCAGCTGATGCAGATCCCCTCAGAACTCAGCTGAGCTTCAGGAAAAAGTTTGCCTTGACTGCATGTCTGTTGTTGGTTTATTCCCACTTGCTGACCTTTGCAGGCTGCTTCCTCACCCTTCCCTGGGATGCCTTCCTCCTGTCTGTGGTTGTGTCAGCCTTATCCATCCATCGAGGAGGAGTGTCCTCAGGAAGGGCTGTCACTCTCGATGACTGACAAAAGGAAGGGCAGTTGTCCTTTTGTCTATCAGTGTGATAAGCAAATCCAGTGCCAGTCATTTGCATGCAGGGAGGACGGTTTCATTAAGAATTTCATTAAGATGGTAATGTTTAATGTTTCCTGGAAAAAATGAGTTTTTAGGTTGTTCAATTATATAATTAAAGTCAGAGAATTAGGGGAGATTGCAAGCTGCTTGCATAATGTGGGCAAGTTTAATGGTAAAACTTGTAAATAAGTTCAAAGGAAATGAGCTTTCTTTATGGCACTTGCCATGAACGGAGTTTGTCTCCTGCAAGGGTGAGGGATATGGAGAAGGGCAGATGGGCACTTAACAGGCTCTGACAGAGGAATGTATTAACAGAGAGGTGTCAATTTTCTCTGAGTTTGAGCAACAGGAGATGGGTCACCTGGTAAAATGCAGAAAGGGCTGCCAGGCTGGACCAGGCTGCTCCGTGAGCTGTGCCAAGGCTGGGATTTCAGAGCACTTCTTCCACTTATTCAGCACAGCACTGGGTTACAGGGGCTTTGGCCTGGTGTTCTGCAGGGTGGTTTTGTCCCTTCTGCTGTTGTATGTCTGTCCCCACATGAGTGGGGTTGAGATGCTCCATGCAGGTTGTGCTAGAACTGGCTGCCTGCTCTGTGTGTGGTTTCCCAGAGCACAAGAGGATCTGAACCTGGTGTTCATTCGTGTCCCAATGGCTCATTGGACTCCCTGACTTCTGTCCTGCACCCACAGCACTCATGTGGAAGTGGGGATCTCCCAGGGAGCTGCTGTGCTCCTGCCTGCTGAGGGTTATCAGCTCCACAGAGTTATTCCAGAAGATCTGCAGAGCTTTTCATAGCATCCCTCAAATGTCAGTCCTGGAAAGTGACATATAAAGGAAATTTATTAGGGAGAATTCCCAGCAGAAGCTCAAGCAGTATAACACCTTAAAAAGAAAATGGTGACCTGACAGAGCTGCAACAGTGCCATGGATTATGTGCCTCTCCTTTAGTGCTTTATATAGGTTATTTTAAGGAAATGACCCTTTTGGATGCACCATTATTCTTTATAAAGGAGATCTATATTTGAGTGATTTGAGAGTGACACCTGTTCCCTCCTTGCTTATTTTTCCTGTTTTTCAGTGTGTTCTTGTTCATTTCATTGCAGGCTTTTATTTTGTTTAATTCGTGACTTTTGACTGCTGTCCAGCATATTAATGTTTCATATGAAAAATAATTTATATGAATTAATTTATCCAGTACTCTTTTACTCATTCAGCCTGTGAAACATTCCAAAAAATATCCTTTAATTTATTAAATCTGATTATTTTCCCCCCAATATACATTTAATGGGCATTCCTTGGGTTGTGAGATGGTTTAGAGCATTTCTCTTGGAGCAGGTGGTGATGTTGCACTTTTGGGCACAAGATCAGGCTGTGTATTTTCCAGGGCTAATAGTAATAGTCTGGTCTTGGTGGAAGAGTCCCTTTAGCCCCTGAGTGAGCTTTTGCCTCAACATCTGTTCTCGCAGATGAACACTTTGGATTTATTTTTTTCCTTCCCCCCCCAACCTCTGTGCATTCAGCAAATCTTCTCAGCACATTGACAAGAATGATGCATAGGTCTTTCATTATTATTTATCTGCAATGTTTTATGCATCAATGAATCCCATATTTGCCTTCTGCCTGATAAACACTTGGCTGCAGGGGGAAAGGTACCCACCCGGTCATTAGCAGTCAAAGAATGGTGCGTCCTAGGAGAATTCTGCTGGGTCAATAAAATTGTGTCTAGGCATTATGCTGGACAAAAGGGGATTACTGGGGTATTGAATGAGAGGGGAGTGATTATTGATCGAAGTATTTGTGTTTTGAAAGAGCTCTGAATAAAAACGTACCTTGTGTGTTGTCACTTGCCAAACTTCTTGTTTTTCTCTGTGCTAATGGAAAGAGTCCTTTTGTGCTGCTCATGAACACTGATGTTTTTCACCTGCTCAGTTGTGGAGCCTGCCCTGTACAACGTTTCGGACTTGATTGGTGGTTCTGAGTTGTTGCCGGTGAAACTGGGAATATTGGATCTTGCAAGTCCAAAATGCACCGTGTGGATTTGCCCCTGACCTGTGGGTCCTGCCCTTGCCCCACAGCTCAGTCTGACAATAACAAAGCTGTCTGGAGCAGCTCTGCTTTAGCACCACTCTCCAGTTAACATTTCCATATTTCCTGTCATCGGAGCATTGAGAAGATTGGGAATGTATTTGGCTTCCCAAATTCCCTGGAGGGATCGGATTTCTCACTGCAAAGTAGTTAAGAATGCTGTATAGATGGGGAAGATTGATGAGCAGTAAGTAAAATATTTAAAGACGTGTGTAAGACAAGCTTTGCATGGTATCCATTTATCATCTTGAGTAGATTTCATCTCCGAGCTGAGTTCAGACTTTTGAAGGAGGAAACGAGAGCCTCTGCTCTTGGAACTGCAGCTTTAGAGAACTTCAAGGAGCAGCAGCCCCTGCAAAACGAGTCTATCTGTGGATCTTTATTGAGCTGTTACTCGCTCCACATTTATTGCTGCAAAGGCTTGGTTGCTGCTGATGGCAAGAGGGACACAATCAGACATTTCAACAGTGTAATTACTCTGGTGTGGAGGCAACAAAGTTGTTCCAAGGTCGTGTTGTCACATCAGAGCAGGCTGTTTCCTGCATCTCATTTTTGTGCCCACACACAAAGAGACACTTTTCTGGCTGATATTTATAGAGAAGTCCTACAGTCATTTTAATTATGCACAACATACTGATGCCTGCTTCACTGATCATAATTGCAGCTCTGACCTGTTTTATTTTGTGATTTAGATGCTTTCTCTTAAGCATTGCTCTGGGGTATGATTTACAGCAGCAGGTACTGGAAGTGAGGACACAGCCATTGATAAGGCAGCTGTGGCTGGTGGAGGCTGAGATGAGCTGTGGCTGTCACTGAAGGGCTCCTGCATGTCTTGAGCAGCCTTGCCGTGTCTCAAACCCCTGGGAGGGAAGACACCAGGTGTTTGAAACGTGGCCTGCCCCATTCTGCTCTGATGGCCTGTCTTGTCCACCCCTTCTAACTTTGTTTCCCCTCCTAGCACTTTCCAGCGTGACAAGTTCACAGCCAAAACCTTCACACTCTGTCTCTTCCTTCTGAAAGGGATTTTATTTCTGATCTGAATGATTGGTCATGCAAAAGCAAGTCCAGGAGCGAGGTGAATGCCCTTCCACAGGCAGCCTTGTGCATGGTGGTGTCCAAAAAAAAGCAGCCCAGCACTACTGCAGCGCCCCTTCCTTCTGTCACATTAAAGTTTCACTAAGAGGAGAAATCCATTTCTTGTAAAACAAGGAAATGTAGGAACGTGGCATCTCACGAGCAGCACTGCTGCCAGTCTGCATGTTGTAGCAAAAGCACCCCCAGGGAGTGTCTGGGGAGACTTAATTTTTTAAATCCCTTGTCATGTTGTTATGCCACTTGCTCATTTACCAGCAGAGGTGTCAGAAGACAAGTTCCATGGGGCCTCTGCAGTGCTTGGCAACAAAACATTTGTCACCTAATGCTTTTAAGTGGTTCCCCAGGGTAGGAAAGATGTGAGTGTTTGGGAGAGAAGATGACCCATTTCCATCTTTCAGAAGTCTTCCTCTTGGAAGCTTTGCTAGGAGGGGTTTCTGCTGATGGAGGAAACACAGGACGCAACAAGCCCTTTGGAGAGTTGTCTTTCCCTGCTGTGTGGGTTGCAGAGCCCTGCTTTGGTCACTTTAGCCCCATTAATAGGTCAGGGCTTGCATCTTGTCCTATCACATTCAAATCCACTCTAACCAGCACACCAGTACTTGATACCTCTGCACACAGACCTCGTGTGCTCAAGTGACTCTCCTGAGCTGAGTCTGGAATCATGAACCCTAAAACTGAGTAACTCCATGTCCTGGGCCTCCAAATAAGACCATTCTTGCTGCAGCAAAGGCTTGGGGTATTCCACAGGGTGAAAGGATGCTGATTGCTGAGTCAATGAAGTCACCAGGCCCCCTCTCACCCAGCAGGTACAGACTAAGGGCTGGTCCCTGTGTCTGCTGAGGGAACTGGGAGCAGTTCACCTCTTGTTATCCATTTCTCTTTTTTTTAACAAATTTAACATTTCCCCTGAACTCTTCACTTTGTCAGAAAGCAACTGGTGGTGGTGGTGGTTGGGTGGACTGGAGAGCCACATCTGCAAACGACAGGCAGAAGTTTAATCAAGAATTAGTGGTCAGGAGGGTGACTTGCTGCCTGCTCTGCTTCTCCCCTGGAGTCAGTCTGACTGTATTCCCCTCCAAGCATGGAGTCTGCCTTTTTTTCCTTCCTTTTTTTGATGTGTCTTTCTGTGGTATTTTAAAGAACTATGATATGGCATAACCCTTGTAGGAGAATATTGTGTGTTCCATAACATGACACTTGGATGGCTGTGGGAGTGTTCAGCACAGGGCACCTAAGAGCCCACTGGAGTGGGCTGTGGCTTTTCTCACCTGCAGGCTAATGGTTTGTAGTGCAGTTATCTGCTCTGGAATGGGCTTAATGCCACTTGCTGAATCTACTTTGGAGAAGAAGTCTTAGTAAGAGAGGAAATGTATTTCACTTGTGTTGCTATTTTGTTTGTTTTTTGTATTTTTATTTTTTCTGAGGGTAAAATAAATGCAGGAAGTGTTGGCCTTATTCTGTAGCATTCGCAGGCTATTGCTGCTAATTTTTGTTAGCAGAAGCTGCAACAAAAATTCTCAGTGTATCTCAACAATGCCTCTTCATCCCAAGTTCATTGCACTGGCATGAGAGACCTGGGAGCAGCCACTCACTCCATGCTGACCTGAGGTGTGAATTTCGTTTTATCTAAGCTACTGAGTTGCTGTGATTGCTCCTTATTGTGTGAGACTAAACAGTATGGGAGTCCTCTGTGTTCCCTCACCTTCTCTAGTTGCATCACATCATCTGCTCTACAAAGCTTGGCAGAAGCTGTCAACATGTACAGGGAATTCAGAGTAGCGTGGGGTTTGTTTGTTTGGGTTTTGTTTGTTTTTATTTGTTTTCATTTTAAAAAAAGAGGGGAAAAAGGAAAAGCACTCAGCTCACTGACATACTGAATGTCCACAATTTAAGTTATAACAGGGTGATTTCAAGCATGGTGCTGCTCTTCAAGTAAGACCAAGTGTTCTCAGTAACAGTAAAAACATCTGGAGTCCAAAGCCAATAAGTAGCAGATTTGGACTTTTGTTTCCTCTGCCTGTCCTGGAGCTGCACCCTCAGGCACAGACCTGGTGCTGTTGTTTCATCCAGAGTGGTTTGCAGACCCTGCTGCTCCTCCTGGCTCTGACTGAGGTGGTTGGTCAGTCCTTGTGGTGCCTGGACCCGTTCTCAGTGGGTGAGGGTGTGAAATAAAACCAACCTGCACTGCCCCAGCTGCTTACCTCCTTTTCCTTGGGCTCTTTCCAAGTTCTGCAATTTCCAGAAGCAAATGCCTCAGTCTGTCTCGGACCAGGCTCCAAGTGGCAGGTCCTTGAAGCGGATGTGACAGCTGCAATCGGGTTTGTCACCCAGCTGGTGCCATCACAGCCAGTGACAGCCACAGCAGAGGCCCTGCCAGAGGCAGAGGAGCCCCTGAGAACTCCTCAGCACAAACCAGCTCGTGGATGATTGACCATCAGTGTGTGGGCACTGCACAACCCGCCGGGCCGGATTCGGGATCTGCTGCTCCCCTGGGCAGCGCTGCAGGGAGATGGGGGCTGCTCTCCCACCTGAAGGGGCTGTTGCTGGCTGCCTTCATGAAGAGAGGTTGCAAGATCCTGCCTGTTTCAGAGCTCAAACCTGCCCCTTGGAGCATGGTGTGGCTGCACTGTTTCTGGGTGGATCTCTGGATCATGCAAAGCAGGCTCAGGCTCTGCCCATCTGTCCTTGCAGGAAGCTCATTTCACATGGTTTCTCTGTTGGGTGTTTGTGCCACCTCTGGAGCACAGCTGGTGAAAATAAACTGGATGAGATGGATCATGTAGGTACTGAGTGATGATCTGTCTTGAGGAGCTAAAGTCTGAAAGTTTTTTGGTTTTTGTTTTGGTACCCAATGTGTCCCTGCATCCTTGAGTCAAGTGGAAGTTGTTTGGAAGTTACAAGTTAAATGGATTAAGGTACTTGGCTCATTCAATGCTAAACCCCTTGATGTCTCTTTGCCTTCTGTCCTTACAATCTCAAGGTGTCAGTGAGTGATTTCTTCTGTCCTTCTGCATGATGGAAAGAAGTCTGACAGTGTGGATAGATGTCACTTGCTATCAGGTGCAGATATGAAATGGCTGAGAAAAGCATAATGGAATCTTAAGTAATTTCCCTTGCTGTCTTCTGAAGCTGGGAGGATGCTTTATTTTGATGTGTGGTTCCTTCTTTTACCAAAAAGCATTTCTCCTTCATTCTTATCCTTTGGTAGTAACAGGTCAAATGAGGTTGGCAGGGCACAAGCAGAAAGCAACCTCTGAACCCTGCAGCAGGAGCACCACAGACCTGTGCTGGGTGAAGCATTGCTCTCCTGCCACAGGCTCCAGCTTGGTCCTGACTCAAATTCATGTGGACACTGGATTTTGTAAGCATAAAGCTTTCTGGGATCTGCCTCCCTCACTTACAAGTTGCAGCTTTTATGCTGGCACGTAGTTATTGGACATCACCGAAAGGCTGCCTGTTTGCATGTCATTAAAACCATCACTGTCAGCCTTCTAATTCCAGAACACAGCGATCTGCTGACAGCAAAGACTGAGGAGAGTGGTAACGACATCAGCAGGACAAGCAAGGGAGCTGTGAGGGGCTGTGTTTGCCCCAGAGAGCCTTCCCCAGCGAGCAGCAATGGCATGGCTCACCTTCCTGTTCCGCCCTGGCAGTAATGCACCATCAGCTGAAACCAGGAGCTGTTTATTGATTATTACACACCGTCATTAACCTGCACATGCTGAACAGAGGCATTGGAGTAGAGAGTGAAAATCTGGCTTTCGACTCCTGGGACTGATTTTCCAGGGAGGTGAAAGCAAACCTGTGACAGTCAACAAATTGGGAAATTCCTGATGTGTCACACATCACTGCCAGCCTGTGGAGCAGCTCAGGAGGATCTGATGCAGAAATATGAGCCATTAACAGACCTCATATGTTGTCCATATCCTCGTGGACGGGCCAGGGTATAAAATTAGCCAGGCAGTACAACAGACTGCAAGCCTGGCATTTCAGGGAAGTTCACCTTCCAGAGGTGCCCAGGGTGGGGTGATGTTGCTTTGAGTGTGCTGCCCTTCTGTTTCCGAAACAATTGGCCCAAAACAGCTGGGGCAGGGATTATGTGGCATTGCCAGCTCAAAAGGAGGAGGTGAGCTTGTAGTCAGGCAGAGAAACAGGACTGGGTGTTTTTTTTGTTTTGTTTTGTTTGTGGAAATGTGAGTTGCACACTAAATATTGAATACTTTGGTAGTGGTGCCAGGGTTTGTAGCTCTGCCCTGTTTTCTTCAAGCCAGGTCTTTGGGTGTTGGGAGTGTGCTGCTGAGGCTGTCACCAATCCTTCTCTGCTCATCACCCAAAGCTACCTTGTGCTGTAATCGGTAGGAAAACGTGCCAGAACTGGCATGTGTTAGAGCAGCTTACTAATTTTTATCAGACAATAAATATTTTCATTTATTCTCTGCTGCAGAAGAGGCCTTGGTTACTCTTTGAGAAAATTGAACAGAGATAATAGGTTTCTGCTAATGCTGCTCTTCTATCTTGCTTACTCAGAGCTGACCCTGTCTCTGTGGTGGGGGACCAGCCTGTCCACTGAACATGTCACTGCCAAAGCAAACCGTGTAAATCTAATGATATTACACACTGCTCTCAAAGAGGGAGAAAACATTTGTAATACTCTGGCTTATCACTAAGCTGCCCAGTCATGAAAGAAGCAGAAAGCTGGTGCATTCAAATAATAGTATAGAAAATAACAGAGGAAGAGAAAAATGTTTTAAGAAATCCCACTGTGGTGTTAGCTTTTCCTGTCAAAAAGACCAATGTTTTGGCTGGGTCAGCATGACTGTAACAGCATCTCTGAGATGTGGCTTGATGCAATATTTGTGAAGGTATTGTTTGCTAAATTTATTTTAGTTTTTCCCTACCAATCTCATTCCCCATTCCATAGTTACACTGAAAAAAATAGGCCTTATACACACTCTAAATTATTAAGTTTTTCTTTATGGCGACTACCCACTGGTGAGCTTTAGTAACAATTATCTTCCTCCCAAAGCACAGGTCTGCACAGCAGGAGATTAGATTGCTTTTGTGACTTTGCAACCAACTTTCTTTCTAACCTTGGGTGAACCTTTTGATCACAATTATGTCTCAGTGCACTGTTGTTATTAAACCTAATGATACTTAAACACAGAATTTAAAACAAACGTTGTGCTATTAATGGGCACTCGGACATAAGCCTGCCTCTTTTTTTTCTGAAGATCTCAACTCGGGGCTTTCACTGAGCTTGGGGACAGCTGACCTTTGGTGTGGCCAAGGGTTGCAGGTCATGTGCAATTTATGGGGTTCAGGGAAGCCAAGGCAGAGCCTCTGCTTGGAGAGGACACCACAGCTCCTGCAGCATCGGTGCAGTTGGGCTGTGCAGGGTATCTGGGGGGTCCAGGGGCACCCTGTTGTGGGCTGCTTTGGTTCACATCCAGCTGGGCCGGTGGCCGTGGCCTGGGATCTGCTCCCAGTCACACCAGGAGTGCTGTGCTGCTGCCCAGGGCTGGGCAGTGGGTGCTGTGTAAGAATTCAGAGCCTCGTGCTGAGCATGGCTCTCAGCCAAGGTGATTTTGCAATGACTGAGTTACCCCTATTGATGGTTTTGGTGCCTTTAGCCTCGTTGAATTGGTGTCTTCTGCCAACAGGAAAAGTGAAAACACTCCTAGTGTTCCCAGTGTGTTTGATGTGAAATTCCCAAAGCATGGAAATCGTTGCTGCACTCCTGATATCTCTTATCTCTGGCCATTTGTGTCTCTTTAGTAGAGCAATATCCAGATAAAGCTGTCTAATTGCTTGGGAAACCTCCTTTCCAGGCTCTCCCCTAGTCAGCCAAAGCACTTCCCTGGACGTGCAGGTGCTAATGAGTGCAAGGTGTAGCCCCAGGGACATCCTCTTGCTCCACCTCCCTGCTTTGCTCAGTTTCCCTTTCAGGAGAGGACCCAAGGTCACGAGGGGGCTTCCCAGAAATGATCCATCAGCACAGTGACTCCTGTCGCTTCCTCCCCATCACTCACTGGAAGGGGACACTGCATTCCAGATATTGGACTTAATTGCTTTCTGAATGACAACGCATTAGGTTTAATTACCCATAAAATTGAAGTACAGAGACTTTGGGTCCAAAATAATTTTCCAGCTCAGTAATCTATATGTGCCCAACCTCTTGGCATGGTGTCCTGTATTTCCAAAGGCGTTTCAGGGTGCAGTGGTTACACGTGTGTCCATCAAAACACTTTTACCTGGAAAGACTCCTTTTGCAGGTGGCGTTTTTGTGATTGCAACCAAAAAGCAAGAGTTTAGCTGAAGCTGAAGTCTGCAACTGAAATAACCTCTAGGATTGCTAAGTAAATGTGAAATTCTCCCAGGTCAGAACTGTAGTGTTGCCTTTTATCTTTGAGCTGATTGCTCTTGTAAAAAGTTGCACTGGGAAAAACTAAACCCAATAAAACAGATGACATGCATCCTCTTTTAACTCTATTGATATTAAAAGAAATAAGCCAGATCAAATGCAGAGGAAATAACTACAGAGAAACTTTAATCTGCCTATGCAATCTTGCAAAATTAAAAGAGAAAGTTGTTCTTGCTCCTATATTGAAGCAAATAGAAACAAGATTAAAAGAGACATCCTTAAGAATTCTATTTCTTTCTGTTTCTTTCCTGCTCCCTGAATCCAGCCAGTGGGTTCTCCTGACCAGGGCCTGTCTGCACATTGCTCAGGCACTTTCAGCTGCATGTGGTGTCTCAGCTTTTCATGTTGTCATCTGCTGGGGCTGCACAGGGAATCACATTGGGCAACACTTAAATTGTTTTAAAGCGTGGCTGAGATGAGGCTTGACAGAATGAAAACAGGGCCATTCTGCCATTGATTTTGATTTTTTTTTTGTGGGTTTTTTCCCTTTTCTTCCCCTTTTCTTCACACAGCTCTCATGTATTTGTAGGAATCCATTACCAGAACCCCCTTTGCACACCACAAAGATTTTGGGAAGGGAATGTTGTTCTTTTTGTGAATAAGAATATCTGGAATGAAATACTAGCATTAAAAGCATTGAATCTTTTAAAGAGATTGGGGGACGACTCCCTCACATATTGGGATTTCTTTTTTTCAGGGGGAAAAATTGCTAAATAGTGAGAGTTCTGTGCCAGTGTTAGTGCACAGGCCACAGCACTGGGAGCCTGTAGCACTGAATCTTGCACCACCTGAGGAATAATTCCTCCTTCTTCTGGAAGGAAAAGAGCAGACCCTAGTTTTATCCTGTGTAGCTGTGACTCTGCTCCCATTTCTTCCCAGTCTGTGGGAAGAAGACTCAGCAGAGTCTGTTGTTCATGATGGCCCTGAGTTCAAGGAGTTAAATAAGAGGGGTACAGGTTAGGTGAGCTCAAGCACAAGCACATATTAATTACCTCTATTTCCATGGTGGCTGGCTGGGATTCTGCTTGCATGGAGTCACAGCTTTTCTTATGCCTGCCCTGTATCTCAAAACCATCATGAGATTTCCTGTTGCTTTCCCTATAAATCATCCCTTGTCGAACAAGCTGCATACCTCAGTGAGCAAAAGCTGAACGTTCCCTCCTTTATCTGGAGTATATATTATTCTGCTAATGCTCATATGGCTACTTTTTATTTTTTTCAAGGTCATTAGTCACTTGCCACGATGGTAAAAATGTGATGAACAGCCCCATGAAAAGTTCAATGAAATGAATAACTACCTTTAAACTATTTTATGGAAAAAAAAAAAGAGAAAGAAAGGCAGCAGTAAACCAGGCAGTGTGTTTCATGTAGATGAGTTTTCTGTGATTTACCTTGCAAGGCTGAAATTCAGTCTTGTGCCTTGATTTTTGGATACCCTCATGAAATTACTCTAATGATCAAGGGTTTCCTTTATTATTTCCCTGTGCTCTTTGTCTTCTCAGGTAAGATGTGTGGTAACAGGAATTTCTCTGCCTCTGAGAAATCATGTTATTCCTTTTGTGTATTTATTTTTAGTAATCCCAGAGCTTTCCCCTGTAAGCCACAGAGTGGATGACTAATGAACTGGTTTCACTTGGAGCTGTTCTACTCAGTACAGAACATGATGTGACAAAGTAATAAATCCACCACAAAAAGGGTTTATCATAGTTGTGGGTATCCTGATATAGTGAGAACCAGGTTCTTCAGGGGGAAGAATGCTATAAAGATATCAACCCTGGTGTTTGTATTTACTTCTTCAGCTGAATAAGTAAATAAATCAGATGCAACTGGTGTGAGAAAAGAAATAAATTATAGTGGCCTTCAGGCTGAGCTAGGAGAATGACCTGTGCCATGGTCCAGGCAAATGATCCAACACCTTGCTGTGAACACATCAATCTTCTCCTGTAGTGACACAAAGGATTAAAGACTCATCAGTGGTGTTATCTAATTTAGAGGTGTCCAGGGAGACCTCAGGAGGGGTCTTTGAGCAAGTTGCTTTGAGCTTTTGTTTGGAGGTTGTTTTATTTCTGGGTAAAACATTGAGCTTATGAACAGAAATGGAAGTGAGTATGACTTTTTTTCCCCTGTTGCATTTGATGGCTTTCAGTTTTCAGTGTTTTCATTTCTGGAAAATTTTTGTTTCTTTAACTGCTGCAATGCACACAAAGGTGAGATTTGTCCTTCTGGGAAGCTCAGCACAAGTACATTAATCAATTTGAATCCCAAGGGCTCCCTGAGAGAAGCCTTGTATGGATCTTGATTCACCTTTGAATAGGAGTGAATTTTTGTTACAAACATAAATGAGTAGCAGTTTCAGTGTTGCCTTTTTATTCTTTTCCCCCCATTTTTTTTTGCTTACAATTATATTCTAAATCTCATGTTATTTCATTTCATAAATAAAGCTCTTCAAAAGGATCTTTAAAAACAGCAGGCTTTTGCATTGAACAATTTTGTTTCTGCCCTTGAATCAAAGAGCCTCCCATATCAGTGAAAGCCCAGGGAACAAGCAGAACTAAGTTTTCTCTTGTCACATCTTGCCACTGGAATTTTTGGAAGATGGCAGCTTCAGATTTTTTGACAGTTAACTGGTGGCAACTGCTGTAACTCTTTGCCTTCCTTCCACTTAGTGCCCTGTGCCAAGGTAAAAAGGCATCTAAGGAACTTGTGATATTTTGGTGGACCACCAGATGCCAGCAGAGCTGGGAGACACCTTTTGTCACTCGTATCCTGGACCCTGGGGTGACAGTGCAGCTGCAGAGGTGACTGCCCAGAGCAGGGCTGGGGATGCTCAGAGCAATCACTCTGAGCCAGGCACCATCTCCTTTGAGTCCTGCTACCCTCAAAACTTTATGGTCACAAGAGTGTAGCCTCACAAATAAATGAGGGATGACCCCCTCATTTCATGGAGCCAATGTGCTAAACCAGCAATATTTTGGAGATTTCTGCTCGCAGTTTTGGAGTGCTTGATGCTGGCCAGGGCCAAAACGAGCTGCTCTGTGGGCAGGCCTGGTGAAGAAATACCTCTCCTTGTTTCTCCTGGGGCTATAAGTGGCTTGAGTTTCCTGAGGATGGCTTCTTGTTGTCAGATTATCAGTTATTATACTGTTGTTGAAATGCTAGACTGAATATCTCAAGTGCCACTTGAGTTGTAGCAGCAGATTTGTTGGCGGGCGGTGGAGACAGCGAGAGAACACAATGCTCGCCCAGGGAGAGGTTGAAGCTGTCACTTCCCTCTTTAATGGAGACAGGAAAGGTAATTAACAGCCAGGGTTGTGTACAGATTCCTATTTCATGGGGAAGATGACTCATTTTGGCTCTGAGCAAGCATGAGAATGAAATTAAACCAACGCCTGGTGCCATGCCAGTGACTTTGGCATTTTAAAAATATCTCCCCTCTGTGTCCCAACACAAGCTCACTATATTTTCAAAATCAGTGTGTGCTTTGTGGGAACTGGGGTTTCCAGGCTCTCTCTGTAAGTGAAATATAGCTTTTATTTTCCTACTTGCATCCAAATTCATTCATTTAGTAACCTCACTGTGCATTAGCTGTGTGGTTTTTATGTGCATCAACCTGTTTCCATAGAGCATTTAAAGTGTGCTAGCTCAAGGTCAGATTTATTGGGGCAGTCAAGGAGTTTGTAGGAGGATGTGTTGGGCAGGAGACATGGAACATGATGTTGGGAAAGGCTGAAGTTATTCCCTCCACTAAGATTGTGCTCCTTACAGTTTTCTCCTGCCTCCCTGATAGTCAGCATGGATGAACCATGCTCTGCCTGGAGCTTCTCTCCATCTCCAAAGGGCTGTAGGTGTTTTGTGTGTGATGAGTCAATGGGAAACTCCAGAGAGAGCTGCAATTTATGCATTAAAGTTTGGGCAAACCTGCTGCAAATGTAAGTCCAAGACACACTTGCAATGTATTCTTTGTTCAGTGATGTGGGTTTACTCTGTTGTCTTCTTTGGGAAGTGACTGATGACCAGTTAGCCCTGCCTTGTCCTTGCTTCTCTCTCTTTTCATGCTGCAAGTCTTTGTTTGTTGTTTTTGTGGGTTTTGTTTGTTTTTTTTTTCTCTGAACAATCTGTTTCCATATTTGTGCCTGTCAGTGGGTGGCTGGGTATCATCATCAGTTCATGGAGAGACCCTAAAGGCAGCATTTGGGTCTGTCCAAGGCTGGGTGAGGGACCTTTGTGGTGGGAGGGATGAAAGGGGGCAGTTACCTGCATCCTCAAGGAGGCAACTTCCTAAATGCCACATCCTGACATGTGGGAATTGCTGCTGGGTGTGCCTCCTGCACTGGGAGGGAGTTGGGGATGAGCAGCAGCTGGCTGAGGGCAGGACTCTCTTCCCTGCCCTGTGGAGCAGCTGTGAATCTGTCCCTCTGTGCTGACCACACCTGTGGTCACCTGTGGGGTCACCTGTGCTAACACTGAGCAGTGAACAAATGAGTAAAGGACTATCCAGTGCCCTTTCACTACCCTGCCAATGTAATAACCAGAAATAAGACATATTTTGAGATATTCTAAATAAATTCTGGTGCTTATGCTGTCAATTTTTTGTACAAGGTGCTAGAGACCTTGGTTGATTTTTTCAAAAATTTATTTATTAAGGAAAAACAGCCATAAATAAACCTCTACTGATGGACTGATTCATTACCTCCTCCCCCACCCTTTTCCAAAATAACAACCCAGATCTAGCTCCCCACCAGCTTCACCACAGCAGGAGCAGAATTTAGATAATGAGGGCATGAGGAAAAGGTTACCAAACAAAGCCAAGGGAGTTAAATTTAGAAAAGACAGAGCTAACAGGTGGCTAGAGAAAAGGGAGGGAGGAAGACTTTGGAGAGGCAGTGAATAGAAGTGTGATTGCATTTGTTATGGTGTTTGTATAATAGGGAAACTGTTGGGAGTAAAATAAACTCCATAAAGAAATATTTTAAAATGTATTGTTTGCAGAAAACTGTAATCAATCTGACAGTCAGAAAGGTCTGTTTAAACTGCAGGGCTTCTCTCCCTTGCACTCTTACCAAAATCTGCTTCAGTAAATTGGGAAGAGCATAGAAACAGATACTGAACGTGACAAGTTATACAGTCTTTAAGTTCTAACTGGATTTGCATCTCTCCCTTTCCTGGATTTTATAGTATGGTCTGACATATGGTTTTGGTCCAAGGGCTCATCTTGGGATGATAATACCAAGATCCAAAAGACTTCCAGACCTTTGCTGGCTCATGTGTCTTCATAACAAATTGGGTTTTTTGCCTCAAAGCCAACTTTTGTCAAAGGAAGCGTACAAAACCAGAGATCTAGCACAAAGTCATTTACCTGCTGCTTTTGTTTGGCAATGAAAGCTTTGACTGCAACTGTGCTCCATAGACTGACTCCTAAAGCAGAGATTGATTGTCCATGTGGGGGACTGAGATGTAGCTAAAGAAAGAAACTGAAGTTTGGCCAATGCCCTTGGTCTCACTCCTTATGATGCTGGAGGATATTGCCTGGAAGAAGGATTTGGTTCACAGTATGTGATGAGTGACTTTGTGAGTAACACAGTGCTGGGATTTTTGTTGCTATTTTTTCTTCCTTTTTTTTTTTTTTTTTTTTAAATTGATACCAAGGCTTTCTTAGTTTTTTGTTTTATTCAAAATGGAAGAAAACTCTGTCTTGGCCACAGAGCTCAGAGAGTTTTCAGGTATATTTGGCTGAAGAAATAGTATTAGTTTTTCACATTTCTTATCTGCAATGCTTCTTGGGTCTATCCATCAGTAATGGACTCCAGAAATGCCTAGCTCTTCACATACGGAGTCTAAATGAATTTTCATATGTAAATATTAATGTTGCATGCATTTGAAATTGGACAGATGAATCCCAAATGAAGTGCTCCCTGTACTGAGCTGGAATTTGGGAGTCTCAGCTGCACAACATTTCAGAGGTTTTTGTCAGTAGAGCAGTATTAAGCCCTTAGGTAATATATTATTGTTTATACTTAGTGGAAATCCTCCAAGGATTACTTTCTTTCTTCTCGTAGAGTTTGACTAGATTAAGGAGGTGTATTATGACAGTGCTGTGTCACTACTGGGCTTTATCTGAAGGAGTCAGTTTAATTTCTACTGTCCCTGAACCATTCTCTGTCAGCTGTGCATTGATAAGACCATGATCCTTTTATGGTACCCAGATGTGGCCTGTACCTGGTGTGTCAGAGCACAGCACTGTCCTGAAGATGATTTCTGTCTCTTTTTATTATTCAGGGAAAACTCTTGAATTTCTTCTTTGACATGATGGCAACTGACACCATTTTCAGAAATATTGATTCTGAACAGGAGCGTTTAGGTAGTGCCACAGCCATTGTTATGAGGAGAATAACAAGGTTTTTCTTTCTCTCTGCTTTGTTAATCCCTGGAAAACATAGCCCTGGCTGCCTCAGCCAGCTTTAAAAAGGAAAACACAGCATGCAGACTCCTGGTCTTCACTTGGTGGAAATACTTTTATTTTGGACATCCTTTTTATTCAGCACATTGGCCCAATCTCAGATGGCATTTCGATCCAATTCTGCCTGACTTTGATTGATGCTATCTCTCTTTTTGGGGATTGACTAATTAAGGCTATGCTATCTAAAATCAGTTTGCTTTGCTTGTTGGTTTTTTGTTGTGGTGAGTTTTTTTCCACTCAACTACTTTGAGTTTGAAGTGGAGCAGGGCACCCTGTTGTACAACTTCTTTTAAAGTGTTTTGTATCCCAGTGTTAAAACCAAATCAGATTTAAAGTCTTCCCTTTACTTTAGAGTTTTCTCTGATCCAATCTACCTATACTTACTTAACTCAATCACCCTGTTTCAGTTACTGTGCTGTTAATTATAGTATTGATTACCTCCTCTCCCCGTTCATTTTTTTATTTTTTGGCTTCTTAACCAGTAGCTCGAAACACTGCAGGGGAGTTTGCACAGCATATCCTTGAAATTGCACTTGGAAACTATTACTTGGACAGTTACTTTAGAGGCATTCTTGGAGGTCATTACAGTTTTTGTCAAGAACAGTTTAATTCTCTGCCATTTTCCACTTCTGTTATTATTGTGGATTGTCATGGGAGCAGGTTAATTTGGTCCAATTTCCTCCTCGTGTTCTGTCCCTCATCACATGAATGCAAACACGTGGAAACTGGACTCTGCAGAATATTAAACCTGTGGCAACAAGTAATTCCTGTGACAGAGGCTTTAATGAGAAGAGAAAAAGACCTTAAAATATCTCCTTTCACTTAATAAGGATAATCTGAGCAGTGGTAGGAAAACCACAGGAGGACAGCTCTGGCCTGTGCTGGTCACGTTGCAAGCCATGATGGGACTGGCCTTTGGGCATGTGCATGTGAGGAGGTGACTCCATGGGCAGGCAGGATTAAAGCCCATCTCTTTGAAAAGCAGAGAAAGCTCCTCAGCAGTGACCCAGGAGAAAATGTGCACGAAGGGCCAAGTGCTGCAATGGTTTATTCCACACTGTCCCCTGCTCAGTGCCAAGGACAATATGGAAAGAGCCATCACCTGGCCAGCCAAAGCCTGTCTAGTGGCAGATGTGTAGAAAAAGGCAGGAGAAATTGAACAGGCATTGAACCTGTCTCAAAAAATCCTTTCCAGTTTTTGGCAATTGCTGGCTATGGGGTGTTCAAGCTTAGGTACTTTCAAGTACCTTTAGGTATTAAGTCTTCATGACTTTGTCTAGTCCTTTACTGAATCCTTTTAAAACTCTTTGTCTCATGCAATAACTTGTGTCAAGGAGTTCCATAAATTAACTGTGTAAAAAAGCACTTTATTTAATTTGTGTTAGACATGCTGCCTGATCATTTCATCAGATTCCACCCCTCACTCCCATTTATTAAGTTGGTGGTAGGTGCCCTCTCATTACCTTTCCACTCTGGATTTTGCAGACCTGTTACTCCCCCTTCCATCACTCTCCTGCCATGCTCTAGAGAGAGCCCTTAAGGAATTCAGAGCTGTTAAATGGGAGAGGGCAGCTTGGAGCTGCTCCTCAGGGTCACTCACCAAGCAGTGCTCTGGCCCTCAAAGGCAGCACTCTATCAGTGTGTGCAGCACTCCCCTGACACGGGAAGGACCTATCCCCACAGCTGTCCAGGAGGCTTTAGCATGGCTTTTAGGGTAGCTTTTTTGTAGCTAGGGTGTGTTGTCACTTGCCAGAAACGCCTGCTTGTCATCCTAGGGGAAAAATCATTACTTTTTGGGAGTTTATTGATAGCAGGGCTCTGATTGATAACTAATCCCAACTCTGGCTTTCTCCTAAGACTTTTCTCTTGCTGCCTCTTCTCTTCACCTATCCTTAAACCTCCTCTGAGCATCCTTTGACCCGAGGAGCAAAGGGATGAGGATGAAGAACAGATGCAGTATTTCAGTGAGATTGCCTGGTCCATCATCTAGATGTGAGTGTGAACTTAGCTCAGCAGGTCGGTCAAACCCTCCTGTGCTGGCATCTCAGTGACTTCAGTAAAAGCCAAACACACATAAACCACGTGCTTCTGGCTCCTCCCTGGAGCAGGATGAGAGTGGTCTCCTTGCTGTGGCTCAGCTGAAACCCTGGTCCTCCTGAGCCTGACCTGCTGGGGTAAAAGTCAGTGCCTGCTCTGTGCTTCCAGGCTCCCTGGATGTCATTTGGAACAGCAAGTCCTCCGCCTCCTTGCAATCTGTGCCGAAGCATCTCTGTATAACTCACAAGTGTTACTAAAAGACTGCCATGGCAGCAGCTTGGAGGTTACACCCACCATCTGAGAGGCTTTTGTTGCTGAAAACTGGCTCATTTTTATGTGAAGAAATCAATATTTTTATAAGCTGAATGTTGGGGGTTTCCCCCCCTGTTCTGGATGCTCCCAAATGCAAGAGTGTTTCCATCGGGTATTAAAATCTGGCTTTTGCTTTCAGCAGCAGGCAGGGATGTGTGTTATTACTGTACTTGGACTAAATGTCACTCAGGATAATTCAGAGCTGCAGACAAGCATTGCTCTGAAAGCAGGCCCTTGTCTCTCTGTATTTCCTCAGCACACTGAATGTCTGGCTAAGCTCCAGGAACTTTCCAAACACAAACAAGCATTTATGTATTAAGCCTTTTTATCAGTCTATGCTCTGTCTGAGCTGGGATGTGGGCAGCCTTTCTAATAAGGTGTATGCAGAATTGTTAATGGCTTTCCCATCCACCTGTGCAACAAAAATATCCCAAATTTTAAATATTAAATCACTAAAAGTTTTGTTTTTTAGAAGTACATCGCTATCTTCCTTTCACTAAGCAGTATTAGAAGAATGGGGTAATTATGGATTTGATAAAAACCACGATTTTTTTCTTAAGTAGATGGATTGCTGCATGTGTATGGTGAGGACATGAAATGCAGGTTGAAGATTTTGGATGTGGCTTGTGCTGGAATGAACTTTGGCAGCACTGGCCCACCCCTGTCCCCTGGTCAGTGGGTGACAGTCCCACCAGCTTCCAGTTAGAGCAATAACAACCAAACACTTGTGCAGCTGTGTAAGACAGCCAGCAATTCAGGATTTTTAAATGCATTTCTAACAGAAATAGCAGTAACTACTTTTAGTGGCAGGGAAAAGTGGGAATTGGGAACAGTATGAAGCTGTGCCATCTCCACGCCCCAACACTGTTTGAGGGTGTTGCCCTGGAGTCTTTGCAATCTCACTGGCATTTCGACTTGATGAAGTTTGAATTGCTGATGCTCGAGATGAGCTTGTTGCAAACTCTAGTACAGGATTCCAGGGCTTTTACTCTGCTCTCTTTTCTTCCCCAGACTCGCTGAAATGAAAAAGAGATGCATTTAAAATACATACATTTAAATATGTAGATGTATTTTAGATTTGAAGATGCAATCTGTGGCTCAGTCCTTAGTTTATGTCTCTTATGGCAGTGGGACGATCTCCAAAATAAGCTACTACCTCTGAATGCTACCACAGCAAAACTTGGTCTCAAATAGTGCCTTGAAATAAAGTCTCATCAGCTGCAAGATGTGCTTTGTATTCAGAATGTGGATCATAAGGACTCATTTCCCATACATTTATGGGTCCCATGCTATCCTCTCCCTCCTTAGGCAGCAGCAGAAAGTCCTCAAAAGTGAAATCTAAACGTAAATGTTTGTCTCTTTGGATTCAAATTTCACTTGCATCAAATAGCATCTGAAATGATCTCATTTATGTTTTCATCAAATAGGTAAGTAGGAGTTATTGAGTAATACCCTGGATCTCTGTGGGGAGCTCACCAGAAGTGAGCTGCATGTGGAAAGGGACAGGATTGGGGTCCCCTAACTGCATTTCCTGTGCTCCCTTATCAGGATCCTTATCCCTGAAACAGCTGAGAGAGGGACACAGCAGCAGTCGGGGCAGAGCAGCTCTGGAGAGCAGGGGTGTGATGTGGCAGCTGCTCAGGAAGGTGGCTTAGAAGCACCAGATCCTGCCTGTGTCCAGACTGAAGGTTTCAGAGAGCTCTGGGGGGGACATCTCTGAGCGAGCTGCTGTCACAGGAGTGGGTTCACGTGCTGAATGAATTGGGCTTTGAGGAGTAGTCTTTAATATGCCAGACTGTTTCTTGAAAAATCAAATATTTGTGTTCAACCACAGTTCAGTTTTAAAACTCTAAGGTAACACCGGAGTTCATCGTGCCTCTCTTTCATTCCAGGAGTATTTATTTTTTTTTTCTCACCCCTGTTTCTGGCTGGTCCCTGTTAGCATGCAGCTCTCCTTGCATCTAGAGATCAAAAAATCCTGTCTATATGACAGGACTATTGAAAGTAAAAAGGGGATAAAAGAGTGATGGCTGGGAATAAAGCCAATGTTGTGATTTCTCAAAAAGCGCCCTTCTGAAGTGCAAGTGCTCCAAAAAGGCACCAGATGTTGTGTGTGTGTGTTTTTAATATAGCTTTGACTAGAGGGAAGAGATAAAGATGGTTATCTCTAAAAAGGGGGTTTCAGGGCAGGAGATGATGAGCTGAAGACCAAATACTCCTGTTTGTTTGTACTTGTCAGGGAGAGGAGGAACATTTCAGCTGATTGATCTTTGGGCTGGATCATCTGTGTCTAGTAGGCAACACTTTACACCTGGAGTTTCTCAGCATTGGCCTTTCTTCTTCACAGATGGAGAGGAGATGTGTTTAGCACCTGCTGTGGCTCGGGATTCCCTTTACTCCTGCAATGGGATCCCCTCACGTTTGAGTGTGCTCCAGGCAATGAACCTGCCCTGCAGAGCACATCCCCAGGTCTGCCAAGGGAGAAGGAAAAAGTGACAGCAGCTGTCTCTGCCCATCCTGCTGTGCTGCTGATCCTGGCACAGCCATCCCAGCTTGGGGAAAGGAGTTGTTGACTGAGGTTCTTGTATAAAGTTGTTGAAGAGTTCTCTGCAAGGTAGGGTAAGGCTCAGGGCTGCAGAGGGACCCAGACTGGTCCCTGCAGTCCAAGCTCGATGCTGGCGCTTGGCAGCCAGTTTCAGTCCTCCCAGGGACTTCTTCCTTTTCTTTCTGTTCCCCATTTTAGCAGGACAGGGTGTCTCTGGCTGCCCCCAGATGAATAATGCACTCACCTGGACCCTTGTGCATCTCTTCAGCAGAGACCTCAGGGCAGGGAGAGCCCCTAGATGTGACCCAGGTCACACTGGGACAACTGTGAATGCTCTGGGAGAGAAATCCCCGTGTTAAATGGTTTGCAGGCACACAGCTGACACAGCCTCGCTGAGATCAGAGGAGCTGTGGCAGAAGTTTCTGCTCAGCAGCTGTGAATTGTTAGAACTGCCAAGCCTCGATTCTGTTTCTGAACACATCTCCACCGGCAGGATGAGCTGTGAACAAAACAAGGGGCTTGGGAGGAAAGGGAGTCAGCTCAGTGGGCTGGGAAGGCTGAGATGGTTTTTTTTTTCCCTAGTCATTTATCTGAACAACTCAAATTACAAAATGAGGCTGCTAATGCTGAGGTAGCCTGATGATTGCCACAGGGGTCAAGGATCCACTGAGCTCCTCAGTGCCAAATCACTAATTCTCTGAGCAGCTCTGAGTGGTGTGAGACCCTTTCTGTGTCATTTCTGCTGAACAAGAAAAGAGAGAGAAAAAGAGGAGAAAGGGAAGGAGCAGGAATCTCCTGGAAAACCTGGGAGACTGCACCAGAGCATGAGCCCTGCTGGAGCACATTAGCAATCTCAATGTTTGTGGGCATATTGTTAAGGAAATGTTTCTAAATAATAGTTCTGTTGCAGTTTGTCTGTGAAGAAAGCTCATTTAAGCATGATTTTCCCCAGGACATTTAGTGTTTTTCTTTTCTTTGGACAAACAGAGAAGGGTAAGATGGATCCATCCACAAAAGCCCCAAAAGCTTCTGCTTTCACCAGCAGAGCTGGCTGTCAGCTGGGATGGCCAGGAGCATCACTCTTGGAGCATTTCAGTAATTGGACTTCGCCAAGGAAGAAGTAAATAAAAGGTGTCCAGTGAGGATTGCTCCAATAGCTTGGATTTCACAAATTGAAAACATATTAACTTCTGTCAGCTCTGTTCTTCTATAGACAAAACAGCTGCATTCCCAGGAGCTCTGTGCTTAAAGTTTTAAACCTTTTCCCTTCTGGTGAATTCTTTGTGCATCTAAAGAAGGCTGGCAGAGCATTTTATTATTTTTTTTACACTGTTTTGCACCTTGGTTTATCATTCAACACCAAAGCCAGAAGGCTCAAAATGTTCTTTTGCATCTGATTTGGCAGCATTTCACATCCACTTGGCACTGGGACATGTGTTTATGTCTCTTACTCCATGGGGTATGAGGCAGTAACAAATTTGGCCCCCTGGATATTTCTTACATTTGAACCCAGGCCTAGATATATTCTCTGGGACTCAGCAAGATTTCCATTAATTTTTTCTTTCCTCTGCCCATCCTCTCTCTGTTCTTGGTGCCTGCTGATAAAACTGAAGATAAAACCTTCCTTAAAGTTTTGGAGACAAAAAATGTCAGGTGCATCTTAGAAACAAACTTTTATTTCTAGTTCATGGCTGCTCTGTCCTGGTAGGCTGTGTATTCCAGACTGGGAAAGTTTGGGAGGAAGGAGACTTTAAGGAAGATCTCATAACAGCCCTTTCTCAGGCTCCTAGAGGGAAAGCTCACTGCTTCAGTCTGCCAAAATAGTTGAGTCAATAGGGGCCTTCTTTTTTTCTTTTCCACATGAATGAATTTGGCTTGTGGATTTTCCAGTAAATCACAAGAAAACTATTTGTGATTTGGCCTTCTTTGTATGACTTCTGCTCTGACTGCCAGTTACAGCAAATAGAAAAACTGACAACAAGGCAGATTTATACTTCCTGTCTTGATATAAATTTGGGACACTTTTTGCTTCATAATGGATTGCAGCCAACCCTTTCCTGTATCCATGAGAAGGAGAGGTAGAGCCAAGGTTGTTTTGTTAACAAGTAGAGATGAGTGCAGCATGGAAGACTTGTGAGGCAAGCACACCAGGTAATGTTGAATGGAACTGGGAGCACTGTCTTCCAGGCTTCCTGGGAAGTTGATGTGCTGCTTTTATGGCATTTTCATGCAGACATCCCTTGAAGACTTCCTAGCCTTGTATATGTCCTGTTTAGCCTCCTGTGATCAAATTTGTGCCTTTGCAGAGAAGAACCCAAGAATTCATTTCTACTGAGCCTTTCCAGGCGTTGCTAACTGGCTTTCAAAACTTCAGCTTATAATTACTTTTGATGATATCAATGTTTATATGCTACTGTGCGTGCTATGGGCCAGATGGTACCGCTGTTGTTACCTGCATTGCAGATGCAATTTGGCCCAAACAATGCTTTTAAGTCACCCCCAAATGTCTCTCGGGTGTCAGAGTTAAATATGAGCTTGTGTGAGTATAATTTTTCTCTCCTACATATGAAACAGGGCAAAGTAGGTAGGGTGAAAGGAAAAAAGAAATATGTAACCAAGCAGTGCAGCTGACACAAGGCTAATCCCTGGCAGCAGCTTTGGGATGTCACAGCACGAATGAGACAGCAGCCTTCAGACTTCACTAGTCATCCCAAAAGAACAAGTCCCAGACACCTGGGATGGGATTAGGAGAGTGCACAAGCACAGAGGCTGTGCTGTTTTTGCAATCCTTTCCATCCCTGAGCTGCTCTCTGCAAAGGCATCCTACAGACACAGCTGGGCAGAGGCGAGGCTGGAGACAGCAGGAAATTTCAGTGCTGCTCAAAGTGCTTCTTCCTCATCAGGGGGATTTAGTGTGGTTGCTTAGGAAATAGGCAGCTGGATTGATTTAGCAGCTGTTGTCCTGTGTGGTACCTAATATACTTCACATCAAATGGAGGGAAGGCAAAGAAATCAGGGAGGCAGCTTGAAGTGACCCATAATCACAGCTGGCAGCACTCCTGATTTTACCAAATGTCTTGGGGTGTTTGGTGATGTTTGAGAGTCCTGTGATTATGCAAGACTGTTCCTTTGCAAAGAGGGAAATAAAAGGCATTTCAAGAGGCCATTCTGTTCTCCCTTTGTGCATCCCCACTGCTGTCTCTGCTGCATGCCCCAGAGTACTCGTTGCCTTATTTGCCATGGTTCTTGCCCTTGGTGTCTGCAACACATCCAACCTTAGGCTGAGCCTTTTGAAGTGACAACTTGGACGTAGGCACCCAAATCCTAGGAGATTTGCTGGACTTTGGCATCATAGCACAGCTCGGCCTTGGTGATGCTTTTTGTGCTGTGAGTCTCTTGCAAAAGGCAGAAACCCAGGATATGTCTCCCCATTTCTGTTTGCTATTTATAATAAAACTTGATTTGTGACCTGACACTTTTCAATCTGAGCAGAACTATCTGTGCCAAGCTAGGTGGGGTGACTTTCTGGAGTAATTTCTTGTGTCTCTTTACCCTCCTATCAGGTACCTCCTGATATTTTTTGTGTGTGTTGCTGTTCTGTGCATAAATACATCCATGGGAGACACAGTCAAATGACTTCAGCTCTTCAGGACCTCCTGAAGACTCTGGGCTTTTCACAGGCTGCTTCTCCATTTCCCCAGAGATCTCCCAAAGAAGCCAGGGTTTACTACACATTTTATTGCCTTCTAAATCTCTGAAAAGCCAGTTCCCTCTGGGCTGGGCAGATGTTGCAGTGGTAGGTACACATCGCTGGTGGGTTTGGCTGGTTTGGGTTTCCCTTTGAGATCTGCTGTGAGTTTTCCAGTTTCAGGTAATAAAACATGTCAAGGAACGTACACTTTCTCTTGTTTCTGAGCTGCAAAGATGCAGTTCCTGGCACTTCTAGAAGCAGGCAGAAATTCAAAGCAGATGGAATTAAATGGTTTTGTATCTGGATGGGTCTCTTACGACCTTGGACTGCTAAATGTTGCCTAATCTGGAATAAAAAGCTGATACTCGTTATAGTCACTCTTGTATAAAAGGGAACAGTCTGCAGGATTTGGGGCCAGCAATTTCTGAAACTTTTATACAGAGTAGAGGTACTTAAAAACTGAATTTTGCAGCTATTCACTGTATCAAAAGTGAGTCTGACCCAGCCCAATGCCGAGCTCCCACATCTCTGACTGCAAGCAGAGATGGTTATTTCTTGCAGGGTTTTTGCCTTTCTAGGGGAGGTTTGCCCTGTTTAGCTTAGGGTGGAGTCCAGGCACTTGATTTTGGGCTTTCACAAAGAAATTGATGTCAATTTTTTAAAACATTAACTTGTTGGGGGATATTTAAATAGAATTGATGTGCTTGGTGCACGCATCCTTCCCCAATTCTTTTTGGTTTGTGTAACACGTTTTCCTCAAGCTTCACATCTGTAACAAAAAAGAAAAGTTTCTCATTTACTTAGACTTTCCCCAAGTTTCAATACTTGTTATTTCACAGAGCATGAAGAAGCTGAATGCTATTATGTTTCCTATTTACTGTTTGCAGTTATAATACCCCTCTTAATGGTGTGAAATTTAAATGAATTATGTGCCTTCATTTGTGGTTGCAAGTTGCCATTATAAATAATGCAAACAGATTCTCGTGTGGTTGTAAATGAAAATTTTTTGGAAAGAAACAACAGGAAGAATGGAAGAAAATAGTAGTTTTGCTTGGCTTGTGGCGTGCAATAATGTGTGACTGAGTGTGCAGAACTGTTCATAGACACACTCCTCTTTTTTTTTTTTTTTGTTTGC
This sequence comes from Nicator chloris, assembly GCA_013400495.1. Classification (NCBI taxonomy): domain Eukaryota; kingdom Metazoa; phylum Chordata; class Aves; order Passeriformes; family Pycnonotidae; genus Nicator; species Nicator chloris. Next base: position 34,706 of record WAAE01018190.1, on the reverse strand, counting down.
TTTGGTTTAATTTAAATCTTTTGTCTTCAAAACAAATGTATATTCCAAAATGTCATTCTGGTGTTGACTCGATTTTCCTGTTAGAGATGATAAGTATGCTTTAAAAATAACCTTCATTGCAGAAAAAAATTAGAAATTTGACATATAAATCTTTTGCTAGGAGTGTGGAAATAAATGTTTTCTACAGGACATAGAGTGCAGGTCTGGTTTTGAAATCAGTGAAGCAACAAAGTTGATTTCTTATACCTAGGATACCATAAATAATTCATTAAGTGTTGTAATTTTTCATTACTCACATGATGATAAAAATAATGAAAAATTAAGTTTCATATATTTACTTTTAAAATGTTTTCCAGCAGTGTTTTAGGAACTGCATCCTTAATTGTAAGTACAGATCTCATCAATTCAAGAGTCAGATCTGCTGGTACTCTGCAGTGCTGAGACTGAAGCAATATCTGCCTCCCCCTGCAAAAATCTGCTGCTGCTTTTGAAAATGAGAAACTGATAGAAGAAAACCCAAAGGCATCTGACAAAAAAAAATATTCTGGCCTGAAATTAATAGAATTGGTCATGTAGCTCATATTATTCTTTTAAATATTTTGTTGAATTGCAACACAGATCGTAGAGTCTTGAGTGATGAGGGTCTAAATACGTTCTTCCTAGCTTTATTCTTTAATAACTGAAGTAAAACTGATCATAATTCTTCATTATGTGTTAAGTTTCAATGAAGTATTTTGTTCAGAAAAATACATATGTTAACAGCTTTCTGAATTATGCAACTATTACATTTGAAGACCATCCTTCTTGTTCCTATTGGCATTGCATATTTGTTCCCATTTCTCTTTTATTCCTCATTGCCACTTTTGACTGCTTGGCTCAGGCATGGGAGTTTATCAAAATAAAAAATGTTTTGTTTTAGATAAGTGTGAACATGGGTTGTGAAATGATTAAATGAAAACAGGAGTGAAAAATAGCTCCTTGAACCTCAGCAACTACAGTGAGGGTTGGGTGTTTTTTTTTTTAATTTTGGTTGATTTTTAACTGCCTGTTGAGTTTGTATTTAAATATCCCCAATTAGCTGTTGTGATGACTCCTGCAGCATCTCCTTGTGTTTGCAGCTTTGAGGTTACTTAGAATAACTCATATCCATGTTAGAGATGGGAAGCATTAGGGCTGGTTTGGGGATTTTGGAGTGTCTGGATGAAGTCTGAGCTCTCTGCAGCTCTGCTGAGCCTCTGGAGCCTCATTTATACCATTATTTTTGTATTGAGCCCACAGTGGTGTGTCCCTGTACCCAGCACTGAGATAACATTCATGGTCTCCAGCACCCAGCGAGTTGTTAAGTTTTTCCAGCAAAGCCAACTCAGTGCTGTGAGCCTCAGCTAAGGATGTGCTTGTGGGTGCTGAGGTGTTACAGCAACAGACACGGTGCTGCTTTTTGCCAGGCTCTTTTGCCTGGGGGAGTTTTAGGGACCTTTTGCCTGGGGGAGTTTTAGGGACCTTTTATCTTCTCTCCGATGGGCCCGCTGCAGAGGGGATTCGACAAGCGCACGCTTCAGATGATGGTGATACAAGAAAATACCGCCACGGAATCACAACAAGGATCCTCCCTGCCCCTTTTTCCTTGCACTTTACCTTCATTTATCTCAGCAAGCTTGAATTGCAGTCCCATTGCTGTTAACCTTTCGACTGCTGGCATGTTACCCAGAGCACTCAGCCCCTCTGGCAGCGGGGAGGGGAGGAATGCAGCGGCCCTGGAGTGAGGAATTGGCGTTGGCTCTTCACTCAGCGGCCTCTCTCTGCAAAGTGGGAAATGTGCTCTGCACCTCTGTGGTCTTAATACCCTCCAGGTACCACCTGTAAATCCAGGAGCAACAGAAAATGGGGGGAACTGCAGCGTTGGAAGGGTTGTTTTATTTCCTGCCTTGCACAGCTGTGTGCTCGGCCTCTGGAAAAGGAGACAAACTTTCTCAGCTCTCATGGAGGGGAGCACCAAGGCAGACTGTGTCTCCCAAGGGCTGGCCCCTTCTCTCTCCAGCACCCAGTTCCAGACAGGAATGATGCCTTGTTGGGACTACCTGAAAACAGAGGCCAGACAAAATTAAGGAACTAAAAAGCAGGTATATTTACTGAAGGGCCTTCAGGTACATTTTGGGCAGACAAAGCCCTCCAGGGTTTTGTTGGGCTACACCCAACAATGGATGACAGGTCACGAGTTTTCATACTTTTATAAGTTTGGTCCATTTGCATATTTGGGGTTAATCTTCCAATTACAGCTTCAGGTAATGAAGTAATTTACCTCAAATTTGCTCCCTCCCAACTCATTTTTGTTTACAATTCTTGGGGCCTGAGGGAGTGAGGTGTCCTTGGTTCCCAGGCCTGGAGAGGAATTGTTGTGTCTGACCAAAATGGGAAAGCAATAGCTAATGGTCTACAAGTTTAGAGTTCTGGGCTAAAGAATTGCAGGATTACAGACATATGAAAAACATAAAATCTAAAATCCTAAGGCACCAGGACTGTGCCACCAGGTTTCCAGGCATTTGCTGGTCTGTGGTGGTGCTCCACACTTCTGTCTGTCCTTCCTGGAGCTGTGCTGGCTGGATCCTGGCTGTGCCAGTGCTGCCATCTGCTCCGGGCAGGGCAGGGAACATTTTGTCCTGGCTCTGTGTGGGCTGTCAGGGCAGCACACAGGTGCTGTCAGAAAACACGGCCTGGCCATGGAGCCCGGTGTTCCCTGGCAGGAGGCAGGGAGGCTGCTGTCCCCGGGAGCTGCTGGCAGATCCTCCTGCAGCATCCACTCTGAGCCTGCTGGGCCTCCCAGGGACACGGCTGGGCACGAGCAGCCTCTGTTCTGCTGCCTTCATCATTCTTCTCCAGAGGATTCCACTATGTCTGTGTCAACAAATGACTCCCGTCTCCAGTTAATGAAGTGAATTTTTTGCCTTAAAGAGCTAATTGTCCATCTCTTCTGTAGGAGAAAAGCAGGGCTTTCTTTTTTTTTTCCCCCCAGTGATGTGGCAGAATTTACAGATGTGCAAATACTGTGGGCAACATCTATTATTTAACTTTCATTACCATTAATATGAATTAAATTGATGGCATTTGTCAGGATGGTTTATGTGTTGTAGAAGATGCCTTAGGGAACTGCTTTTGAAAGAGGAGAACTTCAGGAAAAGAGTAGTTGTTTTACTGGCTAGAGGGAAAGGGCTCTGGAGGTTTGAGTTTAGCTGCAGTGAGAGGTGAATTTGCTTCTCTGTAGGGCCTCATGTAAATATTTCAAGGCCAGAGTTTCTCCCAAACTCACCTCCTGTTTTATACAGCTTCCCAAAATGGCCAGATTTTCATAACAGGTCCAGTAACACAACTGAGATATGAGTTTAATAATTTTGGGTCCACTTGAGGAGAAAAATGTGCAAATATGAGAACAGGTGGGAGGTAAAACCCACTTATATTTGTTCAGATGCGACCAAGGAGTGTTGGCTGTGATCTGTGCATTCTGTAGCCCTGACTGTGCAGTGGTACAACTGGAAAATCATTCTCATTGGAGCTCAGAGGTGGCTAGGTCTGAAAGGACACGAGTGGAGAGATCCAGCTGTACAATGTGGGGGGTATAAGGGTTATAGGATCATATATTCAAGCATCAAATAGCATTGCTGCCTGAGCAGGCCATGTAGTTCAGAGGGTAGGTGTCTTTAAAAAAAAACCCAAAAAACAAAAACAAAACAAAACAAAAACAAACAAACAAAACCAAACAAAAAAAAGAAGAAGAGTTTGAGCAGAAGAGTTTCAGTTTAAGAACAGTACTGCAGCAAGAGCTGTTTCCTACCTCTGCTGGCTTCTGCCTCTCAGGGGCCTCTGCCCAGGCAGTGTGTCTGGCAGTGCCTGCTTTAGTCATGACTTGTCTCTGTGTGGGTGAGTGCAGTGCAGGCAGGAGTCCTGCCTCTCTTAATCCTTTTTACATTTCAATTCTTAAGCAATTTCAGAAGAATAAACTCTTTTTCTTTTCTTTTTTTTTTTCTTTTTAAGTGGATTTAAAGAAATGGGAGAAAACAGAAAGAAAACCCCAAATCCCAGACCTTAATACCCAGTCACTGGTATTATGCTTAACTTGGGTTAATGCAGAGGACTCAGTCTGAGATAAGCAAACCCAAATGCCTGGTTATGGTGGTGCAGATCTCCCTGCAAGTGGGAGATTTGAGCTGCCATCCTCCCCTCTTCATTCTCTTTTGGTTTTTTTTCTGCACAACGAGTACTCCTTTAATAAAAGCATTGACTTGCACAGCAGGCTGTGTGAAAGAGCCTCTTAAAGCCCCCCAGACAACTGGTGCTGGGCTAAAAGTGAAAGATGACCCCAAATGCAGAAGTTGCTGAAGTTTCACCTAAACCACTTGGGCAGTAGATGCAGTGTAGCACAAAAACAGCCAGCAGCTTTTCAGCAGCCTTTTTAGGAGCAGGAATCCGTCCCAACTAGACACAAAACTCATTGCTGTCAATCTGTAGATCAGGAGTCATGGTGTGCCAAGAAAGCACATCAGTGTTTCTTCTGCAGAGGAGCAGGTGGGCAGAGAGAGTTGCTCAGGGCTCCCCTGCTTGGGCATGAATGTTCTTGACATTGATACTGGGTGCAAATCTGCTGGTTTGATTGCCAAAGTTGTGTGGGGACTGTCTGCTGAGGAACTCTTGAAGACTCCACCTTCTTCTGAGCTGAGCATGAAATGGTAGCTACTGCCTAAGCTCTCTTGGCCACGGATGACCTGATAAGGAGGGAACTTCCTCTCTCATTGTGAATCCCCAGAATCTCAAGGTTGCATTTTTAATATCTACTACAAAAAAAAAATATATGGCCATGGACCAGCTGTTTCTGATTCTTACACTCCTCCAAGGAAGTGTTGCATTAAAAATTCAGAGTGTCTGGCTGCCACTTTGGTTTATTCATTCTGGCCATGTCCAGCAGTGGTTTCTGTAAAAGCTGGCCAGCAGAGCAGTTTGAGCTGCAGTTTATCTTGGTATGGAATATGGGCAGGAGCTCTGGTGAGGAGAGAGCTCCCCAGACTGGAATCACTTACAGTTTAAACTGAAAGGTTACCTACCTGTCAAAATCCTCACAGCACTGATTTTTTTCAAGCCATTTGTCATAGCAGGATGAACTCAAGACCCATTCAATTTTTTCTTAGTTACTAAATATGGTATTTATTCCTGTACTTTGGATCTAGGCACTACAAGAAGAATAAGATTTGAGAGAGGCTCTTAAAGTTTTATGTTCTGGGACAGAAAATAGGAGAAGGAGCCCTTTCCTTTGGCTTATTTTCCAAGGGAAGGGGTGTCACTTCCTCAGAGCCAGCCTGGGACAAGTGCTACACACCAGGCTAAAGTGGTCTGGGAAGTTTTGAAGAAATATCCATGCTGTCTATGAGTTTTTATACATCTGTAATGGGTTTTCTGTCTGAGCTCTGTGGGCTTTGGGATTCTCCATCTGGGTCCTCTTCTCCAACTTCACCCTGTGTGTGATGCTGAAGAAATATAGACATTACTTGCCTTCAGATGTGGGGGAGGTTCAAACATTTTGACACTCAAGACAGAATAGTCTTCTTCAAGCATTGAGGCTCCAGCTGCAATTGTTTCTTGAGAAAACATTTCATTTTACATTATCAGTAATGTTTGAGAGAATAAAAATAAAATGGAAAGGAAAAACCTTTTCAGAGAAACTGCTTCAGTATTCACAAAAATTCCAGTTTTCCTGCAAAAAAGATTTCTCAGTTCCAATCTCTTTTTAGACCAAGGTTTCAACCAGATCTAATTAACAACAGCGGCTCGCTTTTGTATCAGGGCTTTTGCATAATAAAGGCTCATTTCAAACTCCTGCTCTGCATTAATATTATTTATTTAATGTCAGACCACTGCCAGGGAACAGGTGGGGTCCTCCTGAAACAGGCAGCAACCAACAGGGGAGAGAAGTGGGATCAGAGCAGGAGCTTAACTCACATTTCTTTCATTCCGTGCAGGTGTTGTCCCTTTATATTGGGAGTTTCAAAATTACCCCGATACAGCATGAGAAAACTTCCTAAATCCTTCAGAAATTTTACCAGGTCTTGAATTTGATGCCCCCAAATTAGTAATTATGTCCAGAGCATGAGATGATGTCCCTCAATATTGTAATAAAATAGATCTCTACTCAGGTGAGAAACTAAATGTTGGTTTTACATTACATTTACATTAATGTTTGCTTGAGGAAACTTTTCACTGACCTTCCAGTCTCTGAAAAGCAACAAGTGTGGAGATGTTGGGCATGTAGTTATCTGGTGTAACATCCAATGGGTAATTTGTTCTGACAATTTTTATGAGCAGGAAAAAAAACCCTCATCAAATGCGTGTCTCCCTTTCTGACCCCTCTGTGTGGTTCATTTACCTCCTGGAAGAACCACCTGCTTTCTGCTTTGATGCTCCATTTGCAGCACTTGAGGGAGGAATTATTATAGTGGCATGCAGCCACTGGTTAACTTCTTTCCAGATGTGTGCTCCAGATGGCTGTCCTGAGAATCCACCCCAGACCCAGATTTCCTGTTTAGCACTGACAGGCTGGATTCAGGCTAAACACAGTCTTCTGCTGTGCTGTCCTGCTTCCTAGCTGGTAGCATCCATGGAGTGCTGCAAGCCAAACCTAGTCCATCGAAAACCACACTATCTGTTCTTGACACACAGGAAAAATTACAGGTGATGGGTTTAATTAGCCCTCTAGGAGCCTCTTGATGTACACAAATGGCTACAATTTGCTGCATTTCATGAAGATCAGGACTGACCCTCAGAATCTCAGTGTGTTGGGACTGGACAAACAGTCTGAACAAATGCAAATCCTACTTTTATTAAGCATTCAGTGAGTTCACACAGAATAATGGCTTCTCTCCTTGTTGCCTCTCTCACATTTTCTGTTCCATCTCTCTGAACAATAGCACCAGCCTCTCTATTCTCGAGCTCTCTCAGGATGTTGTTTGTTTATCATCTTTCTTTAGTAACAACCAGTGTAGCTGGGTGATATAATTTAGCTTTGTGAAGTCCCAATCCCAGCAGAATGCAAAGTGGCTCCTCTCATTCCTCTGGAGTTCAGGCAAGCTGAAACAAAAGGCAGAAAACAAGCAGTGCTCCCTCCTTGTGCTCACTTCTCTATCTCTGCCTGCTTCCTACCAGAAGTCTTGTCCCTCTTATTTTTTTGTAACATGGAATCAATAATTTTTCCCACGAATTCTCTTGATCATCTCAGGGTGCGCAGCAGAGCTGGGCTGAGCATTCTCCTCTCAAATCACATCTCCTGCAGATGTGACACTGGGCATAACAACATGTGAAATCAGCTCCATCTCACTGTTGATGCTCTTGAGTTGGCATCCAGCAACCTCAGGGCACAGTGTGACTCCTCTGCAAGGAACATCTGCTGGGGCATCAGGATGCAGCACAGGTCACAAACAGTGGAGCCTGGAGACCTCCAGCAGCTTTGCTGTGGGGGATTTGTTGTTACCTACCAGGCTACAGCACACAGGTGTGTGATCACAGCACCTGGAGGTGCTGCTGCTGCATTAGGAGAGACTCAGATGGTACTTTCTGGAAGAAAGTCAGTCATACTTTGATACTGACAAAGCCTCTCAAGCAACACGCTGCTCTGCCGTTGGTGACATCTTTAGGAATTAAAAAAAAAGAAATTATAACAAACCAGGCAGGAGAGCCTGGTGCTCCATATTGTCACTTTTAAAAGGCTTCACCCCTGATGTGTGTGTCTCGTAACTCCTCTCTGGGACACAGTAAGAGGATGCAGCAAATACTTGGAGGATGTGAAATCTGGCCAAAGCCATAAAGACACAGAGCTCCCAAAGCCTCTGTGTGGGATTGCACCAAGGAGCCTGACGACCTCTGGGGCCACCTGGAGTCACAGGACACAGGGTGTCCAGCACATGATCACAGCATGAAACCCCAGATTTTGGGAGCCTGTCTGTGTGGTGCTGCAGGAGGGGAGCAGCACTGCTCACTGCACCACTTTCCATCAAGTCTTTGAGAACACTTTCAACACCTTAATCCAGGAAATATGCCAGGAAAGGGCAAACACACCAGTTATTTATAGGCCTTCTTATGGCCTTCCTTATTACTGCCTGGAGTCCATCAGGGTAGGCATTTATGTACTGCTCTGACCTTTTCTGCCAGTTCAAAGAACACAGACCCTCTGATTCTCTACTGACCTTCCAGTGTACTCTCTCTTGGGAAGACAGGAATAAGAAAAGAATCTTGAAAGGAAGAAGCATTTTCCTCTCATTAAAAGATCCACTGTAAGCATAACTGGCAAACAAAGAGCTTTTGTAGTCTTCTGGCTTCCTTTGTCAAGGGTGTGAATCAAGCAAGGAATTTTTTGTTTTGTCACCTCGGCTCAGGAGGATAGGGATAATTTTTGTTTGTGTGAAGTCACTGTTGGAAAAGTTTTCAATATCTCTTACGAACAGAAGTAAAACTCCCACAGCAAAGACTCCATTAATCTTTGCTGCCCTGATCTAGACTGACTTATTCAGTGCATGAACCAGATCAGCAGCAGCACCAGGGATTTCTCCTGGTCCTGTGGAGAGAATGAACCAGTGTGTGTGAATGTGCAGGTTGATTAGTGAATGCACACATATTTTCATGCTTGGAGACCTTTTGAATACCTCCCCTGGCATTAGGTCCTGCTTTCTGACTCTTGTGTTGCAAAAGGTCAGTGGTATCCTCCTCCCCAGGGCCACTGCTTATCACAGGTGATATTTATGTTTGGCTAAACTTCAAACAATTCTGACCTTCCTATTCTTTTGTTAATCTGTGTGATTTAGTGTTTTTTGGAGGGTGGGTGGAAGAAGAACTCCTCTTCTTCCAGGAGTCGCCCAGGGGAGCTGTTTCTTTGCAAAGGCCAAGTTATCTCCTGTAAGATATAGTTTCTCTGAGAATAGAATAATTTAAAACCTAATTTTCTTACTTAAAATCTTGAAATCTCTGGTGTGTGGGTGAGGGAGATGCAGATGTTTTCAGACACTTGGGAACTGCTTGCTGGTTGGTTTAAAATATTTAGCTATTTGCATGCTTTGTTTTGAGGTATGTAAAATAAATGGAACGATAAATCACTTCTTAAATATTCTATTTTGTCCTGAGTGACTGGAAATAACAGATGGTTGCTTACAGGTGGGATTTAATTTTGCTCTAAGTTAGTCATGGGTTAGAAACCAGAATATCAGATCTCAGCCCCCTAAAGCTTTGGGTCTATTTGCATCTGTCCTGGGAATTTTATGAGGCATAAGACTTGTGTTAAGTGGGTAACAGCTGTAACTCCAGATCAGAGTCATCTTCAACACTGGGACAGGTAAGGTCCAGGGCTGAGGGAATGTTCCCAACCTTCTGCTTAAACCTGCTGTGAAGCTGGGGAGTTATTTAGATGCTGTGGATGGGGCTGTAATTTCTGCTTTTTGTATGAGCTTATTGAAAATACTAAATCTGGAGAGTAGGAGGGTGCCAAAAGCAAACCCTGGCACAGGCTGGGTGGGTCAGAGGTTTAAAGCTCACTCACACTCTACCCTGCTCCTCCTGGCAGCGTGTGCAGCCACGCACAGGGAGGTGAGGCTGAGCTCTGGCTGCAGATGTCTGTAAGAGCCATGTCCTCATTGCCTGTCAGCCCTGCCAGTGCTTTCTTTCTTTTCATGCAAGAAAAGAAGAGTGTGGGCTAAAAGAGATTGTGATCCTCTGCCAGGAGCCTCGTGCTCTGTGCACAGCCCCCTTTGCAGGGGCACTGCTGAAGGTCCAGATTAAGTCACGAGGAAGGATTACATGGGACAAGAGAAGCAGTGTCATGCCATGTTTCTTGCATTTATAAAACTTTATAGAGATGTAGAATTGTACCCAGCAGCCAGACCATGGGTTTTAAGCAAAGTCTAAATTGGAAGTCCCAGCCAATGGGATGAAATCTGTCTCCAGGGTATTTCTAAGCAGGAGGAGCACAATTTACAGCCATGTCTGGAATCTGTGCAGGCAGCTGATCTTCAGGGGATCCAGAGCTGGGCACTTGTGTGGGCACTGGCCGTGGTGATCACCAGCTCTTGTTGCCAAGATGAACCTGCTGAGGTTGAGGACTGCCCATTTCAGTGCCAAATGATTTCCACAGTGCCCTGTGTTGTGTCAGACCATGCCCTGCCTCCCCAGAGCCTGACTCTGCCCAGGGTGCCCTCAAAAGGATGCTGGGATACATCTTTGGAGGCAGAGATTTCCCACTACTGGGGATCTGCTCTGGGCAGTCATACTGGTGGCTGGGAGTACCTGGAGATCCAAATCTCTCATGACTGATGAATAAGATCATTTGTCTTGTACCCTGCCCTAATTTTTCTTGCATCTACTATGCACGGAATTTGGGATCATTTTGTCAGGCCACTTTAAGCAGGTTCCTGCTAATATATTTAGAAATTTGACTTACAGTTAACATTTTTCCATTTCCTTACTTGCTTTTTCTGCTTAATAGGATCCCTGGTGACACAGAAGTCAAGAAAACTGCAAGTGATTTAACAGCAGATGTGGCTTCCCTTTTCATTTGAGAATGAATGTGCAGTCTACCCGATTCAGTGCAAACATTTAGGGTTTTTTTTTGAGCTGCAGGTGAAGGAATCTCTCCAGCAGTAATCCTGCAGAGCCCAGTGTACACACTTCATCTTCTGTGCTGGGCCCACAAGGCCAGCTTGGTGAGGTTTGGCTCATAGAACTCTTTCCAAGTTTACATTTAAAGTTCAGCCTTGACTAGGAGGATTCTCCAACACAACAGCATCTTCATTATTACCAGCTTGCAGAAATGGGGAGAGAAGGAACAACTTTTGAGGTGGATTTGCAGGCACAGTGCTCTTAGCCCATGAATAAACTGGGTTTTGTGGTGGTGCTGATGATTTTCTTGCATCCACCAGGGAAAGGTTATTGAGCATTCAGTAAATCTCATGGGGATCAGTTATAAAGAATGGTATTTACAGGAGGGTAAACCATAAATCTTTATGACCTTCTAGCAGTTAGCAGCATTTAAAGTTGCATTATTCCTTTCTTCTTCCTGTAGACAAGGCTTTGATAAAACTATCTGTCAGTTAACTTAAATAATCCATGGACAGCACTGTCTTTCCCGGCTAAGAGGAGAAATTACTCAGTTGAATTTTAACTTGTTTGCTTGTTTTACATCTTGACAGTTTTTTTTTCTTTCCCCTCAGAAGATTAAAGATGAATTTAACGTTTTGATGTATTCTCTGGGGAACGTTTGCCTTGACAGAAGGCAAACCCAAGCCTCCCATGGTCACCATTGGGCAATGACAACAGGACTGTGGAGAGTTGAGCAAGGGAATCTCTGTCTTTCAGATTGTTGCAAGTTTGATCCCTGCTGTCACTTTTTCATGAATTTCGCATGCACAACACGTGTCTCCCCTCATTACTAATTAGCACTTGGTATTTTTCAGACTACCTGGGATAACCTCTCTCTTAAATAATTGAAACACATCTTATTTTGATTTTATGGGGTTTTAGTTGTGGTGTTTTGATTCTCAGTATTTTATTTACTTAATAAGAAAATTGATAGTTGCCCCTTTACCTTTTTCTTTCATTAGTCTCATTCAATTCCATGGTTTCTGGTCCTTTGAGTTTCACTGACTTTTTGACACTTACTGAGAACAGATTGCATGCCTTATATTCATAAACTTTCCAAATCATTCTTCATCTTTCTGTCAGCAGTTTTGGGCTGCAGTAGGCTGTGGGTGCTACAGAGCACCCATATTTGAAATCATGTGTGATTCCCTACAAAAGGAGACATGAATATTTGAAAAGGAAAAGCAACTGTCTGCGGCGTGGAAGCAGACAGTTTTGTTTTGTCATTTGTAAATTATGCAGTGTAAAAGCTTTCATAAATAACTGGTAATGTATAAACATTTACCGTCTGGAGCAAGATTAATTCATACATTTGTTTGAAAGAAAGGTACACGTTGCTCCAAGGGTTTGGCTTGTGAAGCGTTTAAGTACTTGCTTATGTCCTGCTGAAGCCGGGGAGATACTGTAAGTACAGATGGAGCCAGCTTTCCCAATCAGCTTCTGCTCAGGTGTGATTTGCAAATGAAGTATTTTGGCTGGGGGGAACGCTTTCCCTGGAAAAGCAAGCAGTGACACATGGCACAATCACTGCTGGCTCGCGGGCGCTGCGGGGGAACGCGCCCGGCGCGACATCGGGGGAATCAACTGATGCTGACAATTTAGTGATGGGGCAGGCGTGGCACAGCGTGGGGAGAGCTGGTGCTGCCTCCCAGTTCTGTGTGCCCTTTGCTTGAAAATTAAGAAACAGATGGCTGGTTGGAGTTCCTCGCTTCCCCTTCCCTCCTCAGGTGCTCATTTTATGCTAACGGCAGCCATCTGCTTAGGACTGTTGACTTGAACCTGTGGAAAATAAATACTGAATATGTTTCAGTCTACTGTAAGTGACTTTTAAGCTTGGAACACCCTGCTGAAGTATTGCCACGCTCCTGTTTGTGCCTGTTTCTGCTGTGACACGGGGATGTATATTTAATACCCTAGCAGTGGGGTAGTAAGGACTAGTTCTGAACATCAGTGTGTGATGTTATGTTTTGCTGCTGACTGGGGGGCAATTCGTGCTCTCTAATGGGGATCTCACTGTGCTGCTTTGTACACTGCAGCTGGACTCCTCATTATTTACCCTTTTTATTCTAAAATTATCTGCCAGTGCTCCTTCAGCTCGTGACCAGCTGAAGGCAGGCAGCATTTTCCTGCAAGCCCCTGCCATACGTAAATGAGGGTACCACGCTCTATTTTACTTGCAATCTGCTCATTTAAGGAAACACTTTATCATACAATTTTCAGGCTCCAAAGCAAATGCCTCATTATTTCCTCTAGTCCTCCCAATCTCTGGGGATCCATCTTTCTCTATTTCTCTCTCTACCTTTGTTGCTGTCCTCTTTACCTTTGTTTCAGTGGATGCCAAGCTCCTGGTAAAACAGGTCTGACTGATCTTTTTACTGGCACTTTGCTTCCAGCTCTGAAATACATTGGATTTGTTTTTGAAATCCTACAGCACTGTGGGAACAATGTTATCCCGATGCTGCACACCTCTGTGGCCCTTCCTGCTGATGTGTGCCCAGGTTTCTGCCCTGGCAGGCTCTGAGCCAGGGGCTGTGCCCCCCATTTCATGTACGTGGGTGCAGCTTGTGCTCTGAAAGGCAGGTTTTGTCAGGAAGGGAAGCATGAAATAGGATGGCACGAGCAAAATACGTGCAGATGGAAAGAATAAAGCTCAGAGCTGTAGAAACTGGCTCAAAACCTTTTTGAAAATGCAGCCAGTTGGGCTAGATGCATCCCAGGTGTAAAACTGTGGACTTGGATTCAACACTGCTGCAACCCTGGTGCAGTGCCTGTCTGATACACTCAAAAACAACCCTGGAGTAGAAACCATTGTCATGAGGGACTTGCATCTTTTACACAAGCAGACACTGTGGTCTGATGGGGTTTTTTTGCATGGATGTAGTCATGTATACAAGGAGATTGCTCCTGATCTTCCTACACAGAGGGCATGGATTAAATATTGAAAATTTTAGCACTAGGTTCTGGCTCAGACAGAAAAATCCCTTTGCCACCACCACACTCTCCCTTGTATTGTAAATGGTGCAGCTTCTCCAAAAGGAGGGCACCTGTGAAATAATGAGCACTGCTGTCCATCAATTCCTAGCAGAAAGTCAGGAGAGATGTGAGTTGCTGCAATCGACTAAAAACTTTACTGAGAAAAATCATAATGAGGGTGAAGTACAATAAATAAAAAATGAAGGCAGCCAACATAGAATAAAAGGAACATGACTAAAAAGGGGAGAAAAGTAGAATTTGAGTGGAAAAGAGTTTAGTGAAATCATCTTGGAATGGGCTGAGTTTGCAGGTGAGAGGTGCTCTTTTATTTATCCGTTGGAATTGCATTTTGAGCCTTTTGTCTGCTTCTTTGTGCAGCTCTGCTACCTCTTCTCAGGATTAAGTCTCCCCAAATGAGCATAACTAATCCTTGCTTGCCTGCTTAATGCCTGCTCCTTTTTTTTCTCAGAGATTCTTTGAGAAAGCTGTGGGCACAGTTGCAATTCTTCATTCAGTCCTTCCAGGCTGGAGGAGGGGAAAAAAGGAATCTGAACAGCAGCTGGTGATGCAGGAATTTCCTAAGCTTTGCTCTCAGGTCTGCACAGGGCTAGATAATTCATTTTTTTTCATCTTGGGGCTGGAGGTCCTGCAGTTACTTGAGAAGGTGAAGCAATGTTTGCATGAGGCTTGTAAGGTGCTGAGTGATGCTGGCAGCATTAGTTTGGGATTAGCCGCTGCAGCAGGAGCACTGTGGTGGCAGAGCTGCAGTCAGAGGATGATCTCCAAGCCTGGAGTGCTGAAAGGGAAAGCAGCAGAGGAAATGGGCTGCTTTCGTGGGTTTATAGCATTTGCAGAACTCAAAACTTTGCCTGTGTCTGTTGCTTCTGTAAACAACAGGGCAGTGTGCTGTGCACCAGGCACTGTGTGAGCACAGGGGGATGTTCAGGTTTAGGCACCAGGTTGTTCTTTTCTGGTTTTCAAAGTACAACAGGGCTGGCAGTCTATGACAAAATCTTCTGCTGTGTTTGTCTTTATCACAGCAGACTTCAGGTGGTCTGGAAGATTGGAGGTCCTGGCAGGATTTATGGAGTTCTTCACCCTAGTTTTAATCATTATTTCAAGTATCCAGCTTGGATGTGGTGATTTCAGCTGTCCTCAGGGACCAATTCAGCTTCTTAACGTGACCATTTTTTGTGGTTAGAAATTGCCTGCACCAGTAGCAGGTTTTACCAGTCAGTGTGATTAGCCTGGAGATCAAGGACTTGTTTTTCCAAAAATGACCAAAGTGCTGTTCCCATCCTGTACAGTCCTGCTGCTGTATTCCTCTTGTCATCCAAAGGGAGGTTAAAAATACACCTATTTACTATAGCCACATCCCCATTAATATGGAATTCCAAACACATTATGATAGGAGTATCAGGCAAAAAATATACCCCTAAAGGGGCAAATGTATTTAAAGAAATTAATGGTATCAGCTTGGCTGTGGGTGGGATTGGAGACAGTTTTGGAGGTTCTTGAACCTGGACTGTTTGATTGATTTCTGCTTTGAAGGAGGGTTTGTTTTGTATGGCAAATGCTTCATGGTGTTTGGAATGTGTGATCAGTCAATCTTCACCTTGAGGAAAAAAATATCCAGAAAACCAAATCCCAACAAAGGACTGCAGAACGACACAGGTTTTACTGTATCTCTTATTAGCAATGAAAAGTGAACTAACTGCTGGTTCCTCTGGGTCTGCTTCTGCCTTGATGATTTCTTAATATCTTTTGTTTCCTTCAAAGGTTAATCTCCTTTAGCTACCCTGTGATATCTGGCTCCTTTCCACAAGCACCTGCTTTTCTCAGCTGGGTCTTCAGTTAGTGACCTTATAACTCTGTAGACAAACACGATCATTGTTGATCTGTCAAATCCAATATCCCTTTGCTTAAATGTTAGATGGATTTATGTTATTGCTTTGGGAGGCAATAATCCAGAAGGGAATTCATTTTACAGGGAGGTCTTCTGCCTTGCTAAAGGGTTGTTGGTTGAATGAGTCACCTCTCTAACATCATCCCAGTTGGTTTGCTTCTTCATTTGCTCATGCATCGATTTGTTTCTTGAATCAAAGTCTGATCCTTCCATCTGAGGTTTGGTAATCCTTGCTTGCAGCCAATGAAGGGCTGTCTCTGACTGAGCAATGCTGTATTGACATGCCTGAGGCTTCCCTGTGTAATGCCTTTGCACAGACAAGAGAGCAGATGAAGGCCAGTGATCGTTTGGACCCTGCTGCTTCTTTGGTTGCTTACCATGGCAGTTTTAGAACTCAGGAAAATGAACAGTAGGGACAGCAAATAAGAGTTAACCCAGCCAAAAGCCACAAAACCAAGTGTAACTGGCTTTGCTGGAGGCTTTAGGAAACCACAGTAAATGCATGACTGTGATCTCTGCTGCTCAGACCTCCAGAGCAGTGCCAGAAATGTAGATTAGTGGCTGCTGTACTAAACATTATCACATGCTCTTCTTTCTAGGGGTGGAGAGAGTACACTGAGCTTAATGGAATAAAAATCCATTGCAGCAGGGTGACTGAAATGAAGTTTGTTAATGGAGGGACATTTAATGGTATCTTCTGTGGCTGTTGAGTCCGTAAAAAAAGCATTTTCCAGCTGGCTGTGGGTCTGGCTTGGCTAGAAGAGGAATAAATATGCATTTTTGAGCTCTTACCTGAATAGCTGGGCTGTATGGGGGCCTCTCTCTGGAAGCAGGATGTGTTTGATTGAGCTGCAGATCTGACAGACCCCTCTTTCCTGAGACATTGATGTCACTTTTGGCATCTCCACTGCTCAACGGTTTCAGCAGCAGCGTTCACTGTTTCCTCTAAAACATGCACTTTTAGCATTTAGCTGAGGAGTAAAAACATCTTAATGTGACTAAGAGTTGTTGCTTGCTGACCGTGCATTCAGCTCAGACAATTGTTTCCCCTTCTGACCAGAGAAAATAGCTGTAAATAAATCAAAATCAGCACTTTAGGCACGGGCTGTTCCTTTCATGGGTATCCATGTGGAGAGCAGCCAGCCCAATGGAGCCCAGCTCCATAATGGACCTGCTACTCAAGGCAGCAATATAAATATTAACAAATTCAAAAGGGCTTCTCAGAGTGATAGAAAACCAAAAGTAGCTTGAGGTGAGGTTACTTCATTTTATTACAGACTTATGAAAAGACACAAGGACCCAAGGAAACTGCTGAGCTAATTATTTTTCAAAAGTGTTTACAACTTTGATTTATTTGTCTAGTAAAACCTCACAGTGATGTTGACTCTATATATAACCCTTTATTTGTCATGTTGTTTGCACAAGCCCTATCTGTTCATATATTATGTGCCCTGATTTTAGCCCAGACAGGATGTGATGCAATTTCTTGGAGCTGGTATAAAAGCAAATGTGGGCATTTATCTCCTTAGAAGCTGGTCTATTATTTCATGATGCATATTTGCTTGAACAGGCCAGAAGGAGGGTGCATGCTGAGTGCTTTGTACTTTGTGGTGACTGAGGGCAGCTGCACTTGTGCATTTGAAAATCTCCTTTATTTGCAGCTGTGAGTGCAGCAATGTGGGATGTGGGCTCCTCTGCATTATGAATATTCAGAATAAATGCCACATAACCCAATGTATTTGCTCTTCCTTTTCCAGTATTTTGCTTCATCTTTTCCTCGTGTGCCCAAGAAAAGGGAAATTGTTGAAAGCCACTGTCTACCTGAATGTAAATTATTAGAAACATCCCATGGTCATTTAGCTGTCCTTTCCTTTGTGTGCTTTGGGTATAAAAGACAGATCCCATTGCAAACTGATTCTATGGGAAGTCCTTGCCTGTGGGGAGAAAGAAATTATGGCTTTTCCTCCACAGGACTCCCAAGTTTCTCAGAATATTTTTATTCTGATTCTCTCTGTGCACTTTCTTCCTTGAGGTTGTTTAGAAGCTCTAGGCAGATTTATGATGTGGTTTTTGGTTGGGGTCATTTTAAAGGGATTGTTTTGCCTCCTCTGACCTGATTAGAAAGGTAACATTATTGCAGTCATCTTTTAGCAATGGGACTCCTTATGGATTACACAGAGCAGGGGCATGAATTGACCTGGAAAAGAGTTTGTTGTGAATCCCCCAAAGGAATGTTAAAATTTCAGCAGTAAAAGATTGTTCTTTGCTCACCTCTGCAAGCTGAGAATCATTAGGGATAAGCTCATTTTGTAAGGAGTGTTTTCTGTGGTTAAAAATTCATCCTGCTAAATATTGCAAGAGAAAATACATTGATAAACTTGGAGCGTCCAGTAGCCACAAGTACTCAACTTTTTCCAACTTCATAGCAAATGAATACCACAGGGTAAAAGATGTATTTTCCATCTCTTTTTTCCTTTCCCAGCCTGTTGTGGATGGCTGGGCAGTTGGAACTCTTGAAGTCACTGTGTTAAGAGCAGCTGACCTTAGAGAAGGAGCTAAGGTTTTGTGAGAGTTCAGAAAGAAGCTGTATGCTGGGCAAGAGCAGTTGGTCTTTGCCTTTGAAAAAGCTTAGCCCAGCTTCAGCAGGCTCAGTCAGAAGTGGATTTGCTTTTATTTCTTATCTAGAAAGACAAAGCAGCTGTATCAGCACAGTGGAACCTCCTTGTTTCAGCCTCAGTTACCCCCCAGCAGGTCTGTGTGCCTGTCCTGATGGCTTGCACCAGGTGCAGCACCCAAGGCAGAGAGCCTTTCTGTCTTGGTGACAAAAAGTCAGGTTTAGATTGACATAAAAAATGCATCAAGTGGCATTTATTCCATATTACTCTGTTTGCTGGCAATACAGCCACAAGCACAACATCAGTGGCACTTTCAATGTTTGGTGTTTTTTGAGAACAGATGCTTGCTGATGTATCCTCCTCTGCCAGGTGCTAGTTAAAAAACTCTTACCATTAAAAAAACAAGCCATGAAATGATGTTTCCAGTATTAAATAAAACTTCAGAATCGTTCCTTTAACTGAATTTTTTAAAGAGAATCTATGTGGATGGTGAAATGAGTTTTGAGGGAGATTAATGTGGTACTGTGGAAAGAGTGGAAGTAAAGTTTGTATTTCTGCATGCTGCAGTACTGGAGAGGTATTAGAGAAATAAATAAAACCAGTGGTGGTCAGTATAATTGGGGGGAGGATAAAAAATGGAGCTGTTTGGAAAAGTTTGAAAATTATATTATTCCTGTTAAAGAAGAGGCAGCTGCTGAATGGAATGAGGGGCTGAAAAGCAATAATTTAAGGAACTGAAAAAACCTCAAGAACTGCATAGAGCAAGCTCTGAAAGGTGATTTCTGAAGCTGGTGACACCTGCCTGTTGACTTGTGCAGGAAAGATGAGCATCCTGAGATTCCCTAAGAACCAGGGGTGTTGTGATGTTGATTCACCTCTCCCACTTTTAGGAAGGGCTGTATTTATATGTAAGCCAAGAACTTTCTCCCTGGGGTGCCACGTGTGACATGTGCAGGCAGCTGCTTGTCTGGGAGGGATGAGAGTTGTTGGGATCAGGACAGAGTTTAGCTCAGAGCACGTTTGGAGCAGGGCACCAAACCTCCAATTCCTTGGATGGGAAAGGGCTGGAGAGAAAGGAAAGCAGGACGACAGCTTTTTTTGTGGGTGAATTTTCTCTGTTCCTGACCCACACAAACCATCCCTGCCGTAAGTTTCGTGTTTCCGATTCCTGCTCCTGAAATTGGTCGTTGTCTATTTGGAAGAATGCTTTTTGTGGGTATGAAATCAGATTTTGCTTCCACAAGGAGGGAATTATTTCAAAGGTCAAACACGTGCTCGTCTTGTGTGCAGCCCCACTTAGTGAGTGAGGTCCACTTGGCCCCACGGCAGCAACAGGCACAGCCTCTCTGCTACATCTCCTTTTTGGGCCATGGGCTGTCCTGGAAATCACAGCTTTTATTTCAAATTCCCTGTGTTTTGATTTTAGTGAGTTGAAATATAAATTAGAGTTAGCAGAATACCTCTGACTTAGATTTTTGCCCTCTCATTTATGCTCCAGGCATTCTGCTTTAGGCAGCAGCTAAAATGAGATCCAAACTAAGGAAAAGCCCACAGGTCTTGACTCAAAACACTGTTTCATGTTTAAAGGGAAGGGTTGAGTTATCAACGCTTTGTAGTGATGCCTACTCAGTGGGGATGGTACATTGAAATCTGCAGCGTGTTTGGATCCTGCTCTGTAGCCACAAAAAAGGCAAAAGGATTGAGGTCCAATTTGAACTGAATGAGTAAATTTGTGGAATGCATAGTAAATTGTACCTGGAGACTTGAAAGGACCTGATTTCTCTTTTTTTTTTTTTGTACTTGACTTCAAAAATGCAGCAGGACTCGTCTAGAAAAATTTAAGTTTGGAGCTTTATACATGCAGTTGGAGCTTTACATACATAAGCATTTTTGTATAGTTTGGGGCTTCTGCTGTCTTTGGATCCCAACTCAGTTCCAAAAGTGTGCAGCAATTTCCTAGAGGAAAGGCTGCTGTTCTCCAGTGCTGCCCTGCCACTCCACCTGCTCCCACACGGTATTTACAAACCACGGGGTACGCAGGCATATCTCACTTTTACTCTCTCTACTCCTGCTGTTTTTACAGTCTTGCCATTCAGGGCGTAATTTTCTGATTCAGTCCAATTTGCATTGCTGCTGTCTCTTTTTACAGCTATCTATTTCCAGCTATGCCCGCTCGCTGCATTAGCCTGTAAATGCAGACATCAACCTCTGGAACTTCCCAGAGATTGATTTTATGGGACTTAACTGGAAATAAAATGATACCAATAAAATCTTTTTCTTACTTTGCCTTGACAAACTGCTGGCACACTCTGCCATGCATCTTGTGAAGGATTCTCCTTTGGTCTGTGAGTGGTCCCATTTTCCTGAGGAAAAGGGAAGAGGGGAATGCTGCTCGTGGTGTGTGGCTATAGCAGAATCTGTAGCCCTGTTAATAAGGAGCTATTGCTATCAATTGGAGTCATAAACTCCTCTACATTTTTTTTTCCAATTACCAGCAGTTGCCATCATTTGAAAGGTGGTAGCAGAGCTCTAGCTGAACAAAACTGTTTTAAAAATGAGAGAGAAGGGTTTTTCCCTGGTTCTTATTTCTAGTGGGAGAGGAGGGGATGAAAAAGGATCTGCATCCGGCACTGCTGAGCGTAGGAGGGTTCTGACCTTGGCAGAGCTGGTGTTTGAACTGAGGAGTCCCTGCAAGATCTGTAGGAATTAGTTACACAGGAAACAGGTGGAGAGAGGATGTGAAAGATACTGCCTCAGGAGAATGAGTCTTGTGACAATGAGCAAGTGGAAACCTTACCTTTTAGTGGGGAATGCTGGAATCTGAGAACAACGTGGCAGGAGGTAAATGCTGGCAGCCTTCAGAAAGTGAATGATGCTGGGGGAGATTATAGGGGAAGGGATAGGTTTGAGTAGAGTGCATAGCACAGGAAAACCAGACTGATTTGGGCACACACACCCTTCTTTAAGAAAAGCCCTTTCTTTAAGAAAACCTCTTTCATCATATAAAACTCTATTCCTATGCTAATTATGCACCTTTCTTTTATGCTTTCTTTTCTTTATCTCAGACCAAAGGTTATTTCCTCCTTTCTGTTTCAGATATCATCAAAATACATTTATTTGTCCTTGAGAAACAGCACTGTTGTCATTAATAAAGCAGTAGCTGTGTTTACAGGGTAATGAAATATCAGAAATGCTCCAGTTTGCTGAGCTAAAGAAACGTGATATATAAGAAAATAGCATAAGTATGGTAACATAGTTTTAGAGAAAAAGCATGGTGAGAGGTTGGGGATTATTTATTGATTTCCTGCGATTTTTCCTTGTAATATTTCCTACGTTATCTCTGCACTAGCATAATTATTTTTTGCTACTGCCATTTTCTCTTAAGAAATTCAAGATCAGGTGCTGTTAAGACTGTTGTTTCCTAAATAACATGGAAGTAGTTGAACCAGTGTAGTTATGAAAAACATTCTTCACGTAGTGGAGCCCTTTAGAAGTTCTGTGTTCAGTGGACAAGCACAATGTTGCTCTCAGGCACATTTTTATCCTTGTGCCTGGAAAATTGGACTCGTGGTGAATGCTGCCACCAGGTTCCTTTCTAACACAGCCAGATGTGAACAAAAAATCGAGACGACAGCTTTGGGACTCTTTCAAGAATCCTTTAACATTGATGGGAGGTCCTTATTGGCTTCAGAGGGGAAATTCTGCAGTGGTGACAAGTGTTACCTTACCCGATTTAAACCCTGGGATGGAGCATCATGTTCCCAGCCTGGATTTCAGAGCTGCTGGGGCTGCTGGCCCATAGCTGGGGCATGTGCCTGTGGTTTCTGAGCACACCTGGCAGAGCCAAGCCCAGCTCCACAGCAGAGCCCAGTGCTACACAATTCCTGCCTCGTGCCTGTTCCCTGGTGGCTGAGCTGGTTTCCCTTCAAAGCTTGGTTTTGAACTCTGCTCGCTTGAAATGTAAGATGTAGACCCAAAATCAATCTTGCTGTAGTGCCTTTCTAATCAGCTGGCCTCTGGCTTGCATTTTGCAATAGCCTGCAGAGATTTGGTGCAGCAGGGCTCTGAGTGGGCTTGTGGCTTTCAGCAGAGAACATGTACATGGAAGGGAGAGCACCTGCTGATTAATCTCCAATGTCCTTCCCAAAATTGGCTCCCTCCATCACCTCTGCCTTGTCTGCCACCAAGTACATGAGAATGGTCTCATTAGACACATGGGGAGGACTGTGCAAGGAGCCTGCTGAATTCATTTTTTCAGCAGGACAATGAAATATGTGATATTATCAACATCTGAACTATTTACATCCTACTGCTCCATCATTTCAGAGTACTGGATTTGGCTAAATAGTCCAATTCTAAGTGCAAACAGGCACATTGCCAGTAGAGAGAGGGAAGGTGAAGTGTTGAGAGAATCCTCTTTTCTGAAAGTCTCATGAAAACTGATAATTTTAAATTGCTATCTAAAATTTAGATCCTATGGTGGCACATCTTGATGAAAGCAATCGTAACATCAGAGATTAGCCCTTAGTTACCTATTTAGGAGGTCCCTGCACTTTCTAAAGAGGAGGATTCCTAGCCAGGAACACGATCCTGTTCCTTTCATGGGTCTGCCTCATCAGCTCCCACAAGGCTAAATTTCTTTCTCTGCTTGTACTGGGTAAAAGTCCTGAGCATGTTTGCATGCTGCACAAAAATGACAAGGCTTTAAACCACACAGGTTATTAAAATCTTCTGTAAATCTGCTGCCTTCAGAAAGACTTGTTCAGTGGCTATAACACCCCTCTGCAGCTACTGCAGGTGCATCCACTGGCAACACAGGCTCTTCCAAGTCCAAATTGTTGGGGAAGGTGATACAGGGAAACCTTATAAATATGATTGCTTAGCAATAAGTTCTGAAAACATAAAGCCTGTAAGTGAAATAGAAATGACAGTCACTTTTGATATGTGAAGGTATGCCAGACCAGGAGACAGGATACTGAGCAATACCTATGACCATGCAGAAAGGGGTCTGCAGGCCAGGCAGGAAGAAAGGATTATAGAGATTAGCATAAGAAGGTAGTGCCTTATTCAAATCTAGGAGTTCTCATAGGCTGTATGTAAATTCTGAGGATTTGTGTCTCACACCGGTTGGTCGCTGTAAATAGAATATTCAACACAGAATGGGATAAAACACACTGTAACAGGAAATTCTGCCTGTTTTTGGAATTCTCTTGGAACCACACCATCGGCTGGTCTGGCAGCTGATGGCAGACTCTGTCACCCACGACCCTTGCAAATAAACCACGTGTTCCATGAGCAGCCCTGTCTCCAGAGATCCATCATCTAACCATGGAAACCCGCAGCCACAGTGTGCTACACAAATGACTGGGTCTCTTTGGGTGACTTGCAGTGAAACCTCTGATCCTGGAAATCAAATCAGTGCTGGGCTGCTGGCAGGTGGGGACTTCAAGGCAGTGTAAATGCATGTTGAGCAACCACAGGGACAAAGATCCTGCCACGGCTTCCAAAAGCTAGCAAGGAATTTTGAATGTTTGATATAAAATGTACTGGACTAAGGGCACCAAGCACGAACTGGATTCACTGTCATCCAAAATGCCCTTAGCAGCATGATGGCATTTTACCAAACAATCACATTTAATAAGTTTTGCCACAGCTTATCCTTGCCTTCATGGTCCCTTTGTTGGCTTTTCCTCAGAACCACAGCGATGTCTCAAAATGAGCTGAATTAATTTTTTTTTCTTCCCCTCCAGCAGCAGCCATTCCACTTCTGCGGAAAAAATCTGTTTTGTGAATTACTTAATCTGAAACCAAAGCTCAGGGAAAGCCCTTGTAATCACAGCACAGGTCATGTAGGAGTCCTCAGCTGCTCATTTAGGGACAAAGAGTAAGTAACAGGTTCCAAAAATGCTCAACAGAAAGGAACTTGTTTGTGGAAGGAAGTTATTCTACAAGAATGACAGCACACCTGTGCTTACTGCTCACCCACTTGTGCATGAAAACAAGCACAAATTGGAGCCGATGGCCCAAGCATCTGCTGAAAACTGTAGATCCTAAAGTTCTGTACATTCTTGCTTTTGACAATTAACTTTTTGGGCCATTTGGGAAGGAACTCCCAAGGATGCCCCTGAGCTGATGCTCAGTCTGTTGCTGCTGAAGCAATGGGGTTTTTGTGGAGCAAAGGGAAAATGAAGGTGTTCACAAAAAAAGGGGAAGACCTTGTGCTCAGGGTTCCTCTCACTGTGCCTTGGTTCCTCCTCTCTCTCCATAGCCTTTGTTTTCAAACAGCTTTTCAGTGAGGTTGTTGCAGGAAACCATCTGCATCATTTTGTAGTTCAAATCATGGGGTACAATCATGATGTACAAATCAGTCCCTTGGCTGAAGGGGGAGAGAAGTTCCAGTCAAACAGATGGATTTTACTCTCACTTGTATGGGATTTGCTTTTTATCACCTTATTATCTTTTTTCTTTCCTAACCGCACTTCCTGCTGGTCAGTGGTTTAGATTGGGGCTAGGAGCACATCTTTATGGGCTGGACATTCTGATTTTGATGGCTTTTTTTAATTGTGCCTTTACCAGCATAAAGCCTGTGACTCTACCTGCTAGGCTGTAGGATAGAAATTATATTCAAAATCATATTATATAAATATATCATATTCAAAATTAAGTTGACCATCCATTTGAATGGACACTTTTATTATTTAGCTGCTGACTGTTTGTGCCAGCTTGGTCTTTTCTTTCTTCATCCTAGGAGAGTTGCCACTGGCAGGCTCATATCCAATACTTGAATCCAGTTTTAGGAATAATTTCAGAGCAATTCCAAAGAAAAAAATGCACTTTTACTTGAGGAAAAACAAGGTGATGTCACAAGAGAGTGTGAAACTATTCTGAGTTATTCTCTGTGGTTCACTTTAGGGTTTTCCTTTCCTGTCCCCTCAGTCAGGGGTACAGTGCCTCCTGAAGCACCTGCAGAGTGGCAGGTCAAAGGAAAGACCAAGAATATACAAATACTTTTGTCTTCATTTCATCTCTTTCCAGTGTCTTGCCACAGCCCTGCTCTATGGTCAGTGTTTATGTAGAAACTCTTCATCCTTCGACTTTGCTGCCACTACCTGAGGAACCAGCTGGGATTAGAAGGACTTTAACTGGTTGGTTTACATCAGCTGTAGGAAAGAAATACTTTTATTATCAGCAATACTCTGGCAGTTATCTGGTTCTACATACTGACAGGCTGGTTCCCATCAGTCTCCCAGCCCCCAAAAGGAGAAAGCCAGGGAAGCTGAAGCATCCCAATTTTCCAGATGCCAGTGCTCCCAAGCCTCGCAGGGAGCTGCAGACAGATCTGATCCCAGCTGCATTTGGCTCCCCTTGGCTTGTGGAGGCTGAGCCAGGAGGTGGCTGCTTCCCCTGGAGCAACACTGCCTTCCAGACTGGCCCATAAACACGGGAGCTGCCTCAGAGCCCCCGAGCCAGCAAGGAGCACAAATTGTGAAAACCCCATGTTCACATGCCAAGAGTTGTCCAGGCTGCTGGGGCACGTATTGGCAGAGCTGCAAAGCAGAGAATGCAGTTTGAAGTGCTCGCAGTTATTTACAAAAATCACATTGTTTTACAGAATAAATTACTTCATGGTGCTTTTATGTAGAAAAGAAGGCAGGGGACAGGTCCTCAGCTGCCTTCCCTGAGACATCCTGACCATAGCCCAGCTCTCCTGCAGGGTTCTGAATAGCAAACCAGGCATGGGTGAGGAGGAAAAGGAAGAATATCCATTAAGGAAATAGATTCAAAGACACTTTCTTCTTCTCCAGTTTTAAATGGCAATGTTTTCCGCAGATTTTCTTGTTCTTTGATTCTAGAATGTGGCTTCAAGATGAATGAAATGTCCCTGGTGGTTGAGATGCCACCCTCTCTTTTCATTGAGCAGGCCCATCTAAGGCTGAGGTTTATAAGTTCTGCCTGCAAAGTTTTAGTGCAGCTTGAAATCACACCCTTTCCAAGTCTGTCAGAACCACTTTTAGAGAGAAGGGGTAAAAATGGCTTTTTGGCTGGTTTTAATGTGTTTCTGAGCCATAGATCTGATACATGATTTCTTATTAATATACAATCCCAGCAATTCTCCCCCAGCAGAACTCAAATCTTTTTTCTCCCGTGAGACATGCTTTTGGTACTAACCCATAGCATTAAAATCTGCTGTCCTGTGGCATTTTTACCCATTGCTCTTTTGTTACCATATGCATGTGTGTGATTGACAGAATTACTAATCCATTATAATCATATTTTCATAATTAGTCCCACTGAGCCTCTGATGCCTGTATGCAAGCATAGGTAAACTTCAGCCTGCCACAATATATTTTTACTTACTGACAGCTCAGTGTGAAGGAAATGTCTGTCTAGTTCCTGCCACGGTTATTAGAGATGCCTTTTGTTTTTTCTTTCTCTCTTTCTTTCTCATTTTGTTTTTTAATTTCCAAGTCTCTGTTGATGCAGACTCTTTGTTGATTACAAAAATCACAATTATCAACTTCTAATCTTTAAGAATAGCAGGAAATATTGGAACTTTAAAGGCAGTTTTGAATAAAAACACATGGGAACACATCAATTATTCACCAGGCAAAGCCTGAGCAGACACAGATGCCAATACCTTTTTGCCTGATGGAGGAAAAATTGCCAAAGCTTTCCAATTTGTCTTTTTGCCTCTTTCACATCTCCATGTTATGGTTGTGTTCCACGTGCCATAAGGTCTTGTGGCCATCCAGCCTTTTTCAGTCTTGGATGACTTTGAGGCAGCAGCTCC
This sequence comes from Nicator chloris, assembly GCA_013400495.1. Lineage (NCBI taxonomy): Eukaryota > Metazoa > Chordata > Aves > Passeriformes > Pycnonotidae > Nicator > Nicator chloris. The sequence continues at coordinate 7,765 of WAAE01018190.1, read as the reverse complement.
TTGCCTGGCACGTCATTCCAGGTTTGGTTTTGCCACTGGTCATGGATGAGTCTGGGGAGAAAGGGCATGGGGAAAGAGACCTCAGCAGAATCCCTCTGAAGGGCTCTTGAGCAGCAAACACTGTCCCACCCACTCTCCCTGGACCTCCTGCCATTCCCTGCTGCTTGCCCCGCTCCTCTGGACATTGCAACTGTTCTGGACTACTCTGTGACTCCACGGCTGGTTTCAACAAGTTTCTGAAATTTCGTTTATTTCTAACAAGATTAGAGTACATCTTGGATACATTTGAAGTATTATCTACTAATTTAAAAGAGAGAACAAAAAGTTTTTAAGAACGCCCAAACTAGATAATAAAAAAAAATCTTGTAAAGGTAATGGCTTGGGCTGGCCATAACTGTAATTATTTAGAATATTCTAGCAATCACTTAAACAAAAGGTTTCCAAAAGTTCATCTCATTTCAGTCTACCCTGACGTTTCTACACTCTGTACCAAACCTTTTCCCAACAACTCCAGAGTTTCAGACATTAAACCTGAGCACCTTATCTGCCTTGTGAGTTCTTGATTAGGATGGAGGGCTGCAATCCCCAGGCAGCGAGAAGTGAGACATCCCATGCATTCTCTGATAGAAAGATAAATCACTGCTGCAGGGATTGTCAGGAGTTACCTGACTGCAGAGGCTGAGGTCCAGAGGGGAACAGCCAGGACTTTACATGTGAACATCAGCCACCTTCTTAATTACTGCTATCATTAATCATCTGCCTGTGTCATACGCTCTGTTCTGATCACACAGTGGATGGGTCCTGTGGCAGCAAAGGTAACTTAGAAGACTCTGTGTTTTGAAGAAGGGGGGAAAAAACCTGTACAGCTGCAGCTGGGAGAGAGGAGTAAGAGAAAGGCATGACCCAAGAGCCTTGCATTTTATTTTCTCTCCCCTGTCCAGCTGAGGAAGGGAGTGACCGAGTGGCTTTGGTGGGCACCTTGCAGCCAGGATCACCCCATCACAGTTTTACAATTTTATTGCTTAACTAGTGTTCTTTATGAGGGTGGCCTTAGGGTCTGAGGGGAACAGAAGCATCTCTGGGCTGTGCCTGGCCAGCACCTTTTCTGTGGATCAGGACAGATGGAACACACAACCAAAACCAAAATTTCTTTCTGCAGCACTTTGCAGCTGGAGCACACCCAGAAGGGTTGGGGCTGATGATCTGATAATACAGCTTTTTGTATGCTGGGAGCTCCAGCTGTAACACTGTGAGAGATTTTAGAAGTAAAAGATCTGCTGGCTCTGATCTCAGAAGCCATATGCCTGTTGTACGGCTTTCTGTGCCTTTATGACCTGGTTTTTGCCTTTTGGCCTCACTGTGACACAGTGGTTGAGTTTGCAGTCCCCAAAGGTCTCTTTAACAGATTGTGTGGCCTGCCAGCCCCACAGTTACCAGTCTTTGTTCTGGTGTACATTTGAAATTTATTTCTTATGCCCAATACAGACTGGCTCGCATAGTCTTTAATTTAAATTTCAAAAAGAGCAAGCAACAGTGGATATTTCTGCATCTCTAGACACTCTTAAAAACTGAGGGGATGGGATGGGATGGGATGGGATGGAATGGAATGGAATGGAATGGAATGGAATGGAATGGAATGGAATGGAATGGAATGGAATGGAATGGAATGGAATGGAATGGAATGGAATGGAATGCTTTGGCTTTTTGGCACGGGGTGTCTTGCAGTTGCAAAGGAGATGTCTTGAAGTATGAGAAGGTTAGGATTTACATAAGCTGTGCCAGGCTCTTCTCTGGTGCTGATCTCATTACTGTGGGAGATAGGCTGATGCTCTCTGGGGGAAGTACACGGCCAAGAAATGTAAAAAGGTACTGAAGCAATAGGAAAGCAGCATCCTGGCTTTTCTAGTAGAAGTCAAAGGTGAGTGTTGGTTAACTAAGCCTGTGGTGGTGTTTGATGGAAAACTCAGGCCTTGCAGTCTTTCATGAATAAATTCATTAGCAAACCCTTTAAAATGGTCTAACTCAATTTTCCTTTCCATTACCCCCAAAACAGATTCTAGCAGAGAGCCACTTAAGAGGAACAAGGAGGGCAGAACCTGATCAGAACCTGCCAGTATCTTTTCTCCCTGTCTGATGGGAGGTGAGGCTGTGCAGGGGCAGGAGATGATTGTGTCCTGCTCTATCTCAGAGCACAGGGAAGGGCTGCTCAGGGAGCAGCTTCCACCCCGGTTCTCTCTCCAACACTGTGTGAGGATGTGAAGTAAGACAGGGATTGCAGGTATGAGCTGATAGATCTGTTTCTGCTCGCTCCTTGTTAGCATCAATTATTTTAGCAGTAATAATATATTTGGGAGAAAAGAACCCGTATGTTTTCATACTGTTCATTGGCATAGACTTCCAAGCAGAGTAGGAGACCAACTTATCCTCAGCACCTGGGGTCAGGACTTCCTTATCTATATTGAAACAGACACAGGTTCACCGCAGAGAATTGTCCATGAAGGAAAAGTGGACACGTTGCTTGTCATATAAATCATTTCCATGGGCTGTGTGGGCACACAGGGGTGGGTGTTCTTCTCTCTGACCCCAGGGTTGTGGCAGCAAATCTTTCCACCTGCTGTGGGGAAGCCACGGATGGCTGATCTTTTAAGGAGAGTTCAGCTCAGGGTTGTATCAGGAGGTCTGTTAGGTGCTGAATAATGTATCCTGGCAGCAGGGTTTCAGTCAGTGACACGAATGTGACATTTGCCTGCATCATGTCTTTTTTCATCTGCTTCCCTTAGATCAAGGAGGCTTAAAATCTCTCTGGTGTTTTGGATGACTGGTCATCTGTGGAAAGGGGGGCCAGTTGAAGGTGAAATGGCTGAGACAGTTGCATCAAAACATCCTCAGAGAAACAAACAGATCCCAAATGTGAGCATGGTCCTTTCCCCAACAACTTGTATGTGATGTGCAGCCAGGGAGTGAAATGTTCCAGGAAATAAAAGCAACAGGCATGACTCACACTGATAATTGTTTGAGGACTTTGAGGAACACCTGCTTGGCATGGCCATAGGGTTGTCTGTGAAAATGCTTAGGGTTACTCTAGACTTCACAGAGCTGGTGTGCAACTTCAAATGCCAGAGGGGAAATAATTCTTATTCTTGGTGAGCTTGCCACATAACATATTGGGGAGGTTAGTAAATAAGAGGTTTAGTCTCAGGTTGAGAAAAAGCTCAGGAAGGGGAAGAGGACAGCCAAAATACCCTGCACATGTGTAATTTACACATAAATAAATTCAGTGCTTGGCAGTCCCTCAGAGAATTTCGGGTACTTTATAAATCTTAAGTAATATAGGCAAATAATACTTCTGTACCAGAGGCAATGAAATTTTGTTCTTGGTAAAATTAGGTCAGCATCAGGATTTTGCATGGTTCAGCCTATCACCTTTTGGTGAAACTTCAGAGAAAGTAGATGTCTCAGTCCTGTCTTCAGGGCAGCTGGCCTTGATGTCTACCAGGGAGGTCCTGCTGAGGACCACCTCAGAATCCATCCAGTCTTTTGTCTTCTGCAGAGAAAGAAAAACGGATTGCTAATCTGGAAACTAATGGGAGTTTGGCTCTTACAAATCCTTAACTTGCAGCCCTGAGGCAGCCTACCCCAACTGTCAGCCTCAAGAGACATCCCTTGAAGTCTTTTCCCTTCTTTAAACACTATAAATTCCTTCTTCCTGCATGTCTTCCAGCAGGACTGATGCCCAAACACTGTTCCCATCACTTTTCAAGAAAAGGAAACCTAGATGTTAATAGGTGTGAAAGGAAGAGCTCAGCAAATTCCTTCCTCTGATGGTGATGTTGGACCATCCTCCAGATGGGTCCCCATCCCTCTTGGAGAGGATTACTTGGGGAGGGGCACTCTGGAAAGCTCTGTGGGAAAACACCTCGTGTGGTTGTTTTCCTACCTGCCCTCAGAACAGAACAGCACTGGGCTGCTATGTGAGATGACAAACAGAAAATGAGCAGACAAACCAACTCAAGGTGATTCTATCAGAGGAAATCTATTGTGAATAAACTTCCCGAAGTGGAGAAACTGAGCTGCACGTTTGCCAGCCTGCCAGCTCATCTCCCACCCTTAGTGCCACAGTACTGAGCACTCAGTGCTGCTTCAATTGCTTCAATTTGCTTGATTTACGTGTACAGGAGGGAATGGGGGTGGAAAAGTAAGTATTTGCCTCTCCATCAAAGTGTGGGATCTGGGGAAGCAGAGGAGTGCACAGAGCAATTCTCAGAACCACAGCCTCTGCGGGATAATTATAAAGAAGACCAAATGCACTGCAGAAAGACTAATTGTAATAAATTGGCCAAGGAACTTAAAACTTTGGTTGTGCATTGCAGCAAAACAAGAATTAATTCCTGTGAGCAGATAAGCCCCAGGTTGGCAGAAAGCTGATGTAATTGGCTCTGGGTGCAATCAGACAGTGCTGGCAACTCAGTGCCTTGGCATTTGAGAGGGTGACTAAGGAATGAGAGCCTGCCCTGCCAGCCACAGCACTGGAACTGATGGGATTTGGTGCATGTTAAAGCAACAAAGATCCTGCAGTGTGGCCTCTGGATGATCACAGAACAAGTGAGCAAATGTAGATAATCACACAGTGAGAGTCATGGCAAAGGAAAGGCCAACAGGGCCTCAAGCTGGGAGAACCAGAATAGGCTCCAGATACAGGAAATACAGGGTTGCTGGCTGAAAAAAGTGAGACTCCACCTGGACTGGGAGGATTGCAGGCATCAGGCTTTGTCTTGTCCAGCTCTGACTCAAATAGATTAGCAAAAGGAAGCTGGAGCATGGCTGGAGTCAGAACTCCCTTGTCTATACAGATGTATAGACATGTTGCTTGCTGTATAATGCAATGGGTTTTGGGGTGGGATTTTTTTGTTTGTATGAGTTTGTTGATTTTTTTTTAACTGTAGCTGCTATATTGTTCCATGTCAAGAACAGGACTATACTCTGAAGTAAGAAAGGTGGATTCATTGGTCACAGTTTGCTAAAAAGACTGTACTTAAGGCAGTCTGAATTAGTTTCATGTTGAGGAAGGTGATCTGGGGTAACCCATACAATTTAAAACATTTTAAATGTTTTAGATTGTGATGAAGATATAGAGTTTTTCATGCTTTACAAGCCCTGAGAGAATTAGATGTCACAACCATCTACAAGGGAGTAATAATGGATGGACTGAATATGACAATTCACATTTGGCAATGGAGTAAAAGCATCTCTTGCACTGGTGCAGTCCTGCCCTGTGGGCTGCAGCTTCCTACACCACCCTTGCCTCTCCTGAACCCCTACATTTGGGTAGATCCCCTTACAGTAAACAGAGGCTCTGCTGATACATGGAAGAGCTGGCAATGGGATATACCAAGTTTTGCAGCCCTTCGTATCTAGTTAGCTAAAAAAAAATTTAAAAAGACAGACTGTGCATTTCATCCATTCTTTCTGTTACTCTACCTTTGAGTAGTCTCCCTAGGGCCACCTGAAGCCTGCTTTGTTTCTTTGTGAATCATTTATTGCCCGGGGTCTGAAATAACAGGTCTGTAGTTCTGTCTTAACTGTGAAGTGGGAAGCACTTTGTTCCTGGGACACTGGGTACACCCAGGGTAATGTAACGCTCCAAGTGGGAGCTGCAGGGTGAGCAGATGCAGAGGAGGACTCACACAGGAGCCAAGTGCTTCAGGAAAGTCATCATTGACACCCTGGATAGCTAAAGGGCAGGCTGTCTGAGCATTAGAGGGGTTGTCCTGTTAATACCCACAGCGGTGTCAAAATTTCCTACAAGTCCCTTGTTGCATTTTGCACATTAAATGGGCTACAGTGACAAAAACTCCTCTGTCCTGAGACCCTGGTAGCTGCTCATGTGCTGGGCTAGCTTTTTCTCTCCTAGCTGGCATTTGCAAAAGGAATTTGGACTCTTTGTAGCTGGGGTTGGTTGGTGTCTTTATGTATCACTGATTTGTTTATCACAAAACGTTGTGAATAATTTGCCTCTGGGTAACTGCTGGTATTTGTGCCTGGAACCTGATGCTTCTTTGTGTAGTGTCTGTGTTGGAGGTGCTGAGTTCTTGCTCTTCATATCATACATCGTATACATGCAGTTACTTCAGAAGGGGCCTCAGGAAATCACATTTGAAATGGATGTACTATTTCTAAACTTGTTCTGATTAACTCTGGGGAGAACGTGGTGCACAGCCCAGGAATAATAGAGGCAATTCCATTAACTGCACTGGCTTCGTGGGAGACAGAGTGAACCTCTGTTTTCAAGGGGTCATGCAGATTCTCATTTCGTTTTTATCTGCAAAGCAAAGGCCAGTTATTCCACCTGAGTTATCACATCGAGAGCACAACTTGGAGAAATCCTGAGTTATCATAACTTAGAGAAATCCTGCAGCACTGCTGCACAAGGCTCAGCAGTTCCCTGGGACGACTGCTTTCCATCTCAATTTCCCTGTGCAGATGGTGTCTGTGCAGGGTGGGGCTCTGTGCTGTCTCAGACCTGGGCGCAGCTCTGTGCTGGAGGGATGTCACTGCTCTCCTGGCACTCCTGCAGCTGGACACTGTTCCTGGAGACCTCTGCTCCTGCAGCTCACACTGAGTGTCCACAGACCCCAAACATTGCTCTTTCCTTCCCTCCTGCCACTGCCGAGCTAACAGACGGGTGTGCTAATCTGGTGTGCAGATGTCTGGCTTGCCTGAGAAGAGTTTTCACCCTCAGTAGTTCAGAAATGTATTTGTAATAAGATATGTGACAAACTGTTATAACCTGACAGTGCTTCACAATCATAGAAAAATACCATGTGTTCAAAAAAGAAAAAAGTAAGTTGTCTGTGGTCCAGTAACTTTCCAGACTACTCGGTGGTATGAAATTACCAGCACAAAATGCTTCCTTATATAAAACAGTAGGAACTTTTCTGTTATAAGTATATTTACAATGCGTATCTCCTGGGTAGTTGTTAAATGCATGAACATTACACTGGCATTTCCTCTTTAAACATTGTCATTTTATTGCTTTATCCATCTAGAGGAAAGCAGAAATTATCCTTTAATTGCTATGAATGTAATAGCATTGGTTATACAGCATTTTAGCTCCCACACAGCAGGACTAAGCTTGGTCCTATCACACATCATTGATTCATCTTTTCATCCTGGAGTGCTGAGTCTTTCCTAAGTCTTTACTAAAAGCAGGTAAAGGACTGTAAGTCAATGCTCAGACTGCCTTAGTCAAAAAGAATCAAAATGAGACTACTGGGAGGTGTGGGCAAGGTGGGTTGTGCTGCTACTTTGCTATGCTGATTCTGAGAAGGAAGAGGAAAGCATAGGAATAAAAAGCCTGTTATTATCAAAACATAACACTGTAACACAGAGAGGTGGAGTAATTTATCTTTGAGTAACAGGCTGACCTATTCAGAACCGTAATTTTAAATGTAAGACTAACCTTTGAAAATAGATCAAGTGATATGAATTATTAAGGAACAGACATTTGTCAGATAGATGGTCTCTATTAGTAATTTTATGCATGAATGGTTATCTTCAAAGGTAGTGTTGCTGTCTGCTGAGAAAGAGAGTGCAAAAGAAGGTTACCTTAAACTGATGTGTAAGACTGACTTTTAATCAGTGTCTTTCTAATCCAGTAAAAAAAAAAAAAAGCTGAAGCAGGGTTGTCTTGCTACCCAGACTGTGTAACTTTTGAATTTCTTTGCTAGTAAAAGAAACTTCTGCTATTAAGCTATTTTTCCCCCTG
>WAAE01018189.1:0-43775 GCA_013400495.1 Nicator chloris | reverse complement strand
GGCCAGCGGCGGCCGGGGCCAGCAAGCCCCGGGGCCGCCTGCCCGGGCCCGCGGCTGCGAGCAGACACACGGAGCTGCTGAGCAGCGCGGCCGCTGCTCCCGGCGGGCCCGAAAGGAGCGGAGCTGCCGCAGCGCCGCGCCGGGGAAGGGACGGCGCTGCCTGCCCCGACACCGCGATCGGCGGCGGCACTGCGAGGTTAATTATTCACAGCCTTAGAAAAACTTCTTTGAATTGTAACTCTTATCAGCCTCTTCTCTGACATGAGTATTAAGACAGAGAGACCCCTTCCCTCACGGATTACACCACAGTTTTCAGTCACAGTCATGACACTGCGCTAAGGGATTCCCAGGGGATGTTGTCAGGTGGGTTGGGTGGTAAATAACATCATGCTCCACATGTGAACTGAGCTTTTAAAACAAAGTTTCAGTGTGGCTGTTTCAGCGTGGCTGTGTGCTGAATTGATAATTTCCCCAGTGCACAATGCAGAAAATGATGCAAACGCATTACATGAATTCTGAAGACAAAGAGAAATCTCAGCTGCCTAAATGAGAATAAATCAAAAAGTAAACATAGACGCTAACAAGAACCCTCAGAATAACCTTGACAGCCAAATCCCATCTAGGACAAATCCCTGTACAACATGGCAGGACAGAGGAGGCAGCACACTGAACTCGCAAAATACAGATACTTCACTTAAATTAGAGTTCTGTAACAATTGCCTTTTGGGCCACATGAGCTCCGAATTGTGCAGGGTGACACCCCATAATTTTTCTAGAAGCGTTTATAGTTTTTCAGCATTCCTTGCCTGAAAAATTCCACCTTATCAGACGATGATGTTCCTCCTCAGGATAAGTCGAGCTGATGTGCTCAGGGAGGTGCTGCTAAAGCCAGCAGCCCATGGATGGAAAAGGAGCGACTGTGTGAGGAAAGAGGGGCCAAAGGAACCATAAGGGCAACCAAGCCTGGAGGCAAGGGTTGGATGAGTTTTTATACCACCTTCTTGGGAGTTCTGTTATTAAATTTAATGCCTAAAAAGAGGATAAAGTTAGATGTTGGACAGTGAGAGGATTATCTTTGTATGGCAGTCTGGGAAAGGCATGGCTCACATGCAGTCCACAGCAGAATTTTGAAAAATCCTTCTTCAAAAAAAGTATAAAAAGAGGAAAAACTATGAAATCCTCAACTAGATGGAAAAAAAGAGAAGATCTTAGCAAGTCTAACAGACAGCCCTAAAACCAAAGCATGCAGACTTGATATAACTTATTAGAGTGGCAGGAGAAGGCAGTATCTACACGGGAACAGCAAAGTTACACAAGAGCAGGATTTACCAGGAGCTCAAAAACCTGAGAATATGGTCCAGATTAAAGGGAACTCGACACCTGCTTTGCCCAGTTCTGAGCCAGGCAGGTGCAGCTGCATTTTTAAGTGAGTGTGTAAAAGAGGACTCTGACACACATGAGAGGTGTGATAGGGAAGAGCCTTAACCAAAACCAACAGCATTTTACTCCAGATTCTCAGGCAACTGGGAATGAGAGGATAAGGTTACCACACGTGTTAAAAAGCCAGATCTGCTTTCTTCTAGGTCACTAATTCTGATATTTTTGCATCCATTTGGGTCATCAGGGTCATAAAATATGACCTTTCCATTTTGCAAAGTTTCTTCTAAATCATTCTCTAGGAGCTCCTTTAATGTGATCTTACACAGAGCAGTGGGGCTGGCTCAGCTGGGCTCCTTTTCCATTCCATGCACAGTTACAGGCGTTTACTGCAAGGGCCTGTGATGTTCAGCAGGGGAAGAAGAGCTAAATTAGGCTAAAGTGTATTTTAATTTAATAGAACTTTTGCTAATACTGAAAATAGACTTACATGTGACACTGTTTAACATTTCAGTATTTGCTTAATTAGCAGCTCCCTTTGAGAACAAGTCACCCTTGGTGAGGTGAGTGGTTCCTTGGGGGGCTCCAGAAGGGGTCTCTGCCCAAAGTGGGTGGTTCTCAAAGCTCCTTCTCTGTGTGGCCGCACTGAATTTGCTGCTTGGCTTCAGCACTGGAATTATCTGTCAAGTCCAGAGCAGAAACAGAGTTTGAAAGGCAAACATGATCTGTGATCAATATCCTAACAAATCCAATGGAAGCCCCAGCTCCCAAAGGGTTAATCCAGAGAAGAAAAGGCATCGGCATGTTTAGTGAGCTAATGTGTTTATTGACTGGGAGGCCTTCAAGTCTTCAACACGGAAAAGCTCTGATAAGTGACTGGAAGTTCGAGTTAGACAACCCGGTTTGGGTGGAACTTGGGTGGAACAGGGTTACCTTTTCCAGCTGATTGGCTTTTAGACTTCTGAGGGGTCATCCCCGAGGTGTCCCTTGGCAGGGGGTCTGCACCTGCCCGGAGTGAAGCCTGCTGTGGAACAGGGATGTTCCCACAACAGGGAGTGTCCAGGCTGGCTGGTGTGGACACAACACAGGCACCTTGTCCCAGAGAAAAGTGATGGGCCAGCGTCCCTGCAGCGTCCCGCAGTGCTGGTCAGCATGTTTGAGCCTGGACCTGGAGTGTCTTGTAATCCTCTGCCCGAATCCTGCACCCAGCTCCCGGATGGACACTGCTGATTTCCACTGGATTCCAAAATGTGCATCAACTCCCTGCTGAGAGCTCGCCTCTGCTCAGTGCCTCCCCTTCCCAGCCTGCAGCTGACTCCCTGCTCCCACAACGGCGCGTCCCGTGCTGGGCATGGGGGGGCTGCCCACCCACCAGCCTGGAGGACAGCTCTGCCCAGTCCTGTGCTGGGAACTGCACTGCCCCCCCTGAACCCCCCATGGCCACCCAGGGTCAGGGTCGGTGTCTGCCTGCTAACAGAGTGTGAGCCAACACTGTCCTCACGTTGCTGGAGGGAAGACACAGTGCCCCCCCGGGCCAGCCGTACCCCGGGGCTGGGATATTGGCTCTAGTGGAAATCTGACAGCCCAGGAGGTGATGGAAGTGGCTGATGGCAGCTGGAGGGTTGGCTTGAGGGCCCCATGGAGCTGGGCTTTCCCCAGAGATGACTCCTCCCAGGATGAATGCCCAGCCTGCAGGCTCACCCCCGGTACCAGTCAGGTGCTGTGGGCTGGGACCAGCCCTTCCCTTCCCAGCCTGAGCAGAAAGCCCTGGTGACCCCACAATGGCCTGGTCCAGGTACGGTGCTGGTGACTACACACCTGTAATTAGGGGTATTCCTTATGGATTTCTGTTGTATTGGAAAAAGACTATAACCAAAGCAAACCATATACATCACATTTCCACATCAGTTAAGAGATTATAAGAAGATAAATTACATTAAAGGTCCATCTAGCCAATGTCCTGTCATCAACAGGGACCAGTAACAGTCCTGCTGGCAGGAGTATGGAATCAGTGGGCAGACAGTGCTGCCATCGCCAACAACTTCAGATTAAAGGACTTGCTGAACTACAAGCATGTCCCACATCTCAGCAGTCCTCAGCGGATTTTTCTCCCAGGAAGCTGTCCAGTTGTCCCTGCACACAGAGATCACCAAGAGATGCCAGTGTCCCAAGTGTCTACTCAGGAAACAAATACCCGGGAACGTTGTTCCCTCTGGGTGTGGCAATCTGTGGGGAATATCTGAAGAGGCAGGCGAGGAGCAGCACCACCACGGCCTCACAGAGAACGGGCAAAATGAATTCTGGCACCGCTCCCAATGAAAGGCCTGAATTGGAAATTTAGGGTGGGTGCTGCCCATGGCACAGATCCACAGGAACATTCTCTCCGGCAGAATCCCAGCCTGGGGCAGGGTGGAGACACAGCCTGGGCAGTGAGATCTGCAGGCAGGCACTGAGGTTTGAGGGGGTCAGGACCCACAAGATTCCTGGGTTGGGATGTTTGATTGACCGGGCCATCGAAGGGAGCCACGGTGGCTCCTGCTCTCAGGCTTCTCACCTTCATTTGCATATTCAAGGATCGCCGATGTCTGGCTGTCAGAGATGGTGACAGTTGGGGGGGGGGGTTTAGCTTTATCAAGGGGGATTATTTTTAACCCAAATTATTTTGCATTGTAAATGTTTAAATCCACATCAAATCCAGATTAATGCATAAAATAGTCCAAGAGGGTATTTACTGGGGAAAAAAAACCAAAAAACAATAAACCAAATTATTATGGCTAGCTTCCATCTGAAGTGTTTTAAAAAGAGGAAAGTCTGAAATTTTGGCTAAAATAACACTTCAAGGAGAAGATTGAAATAAACCTCTCTGCAAAACGGCGCAAGTTTACATACAAACTGGAAGCCTTGGTACTTTTTCACAACATGACTGGAATTAATAATGCGGATAAATCCTAAATAAATCAGGATTAGTGTTAACTACGTCTTGAGGTTTAATACGCTGTAGGAAAATGAAAGGGGGCCGGCGGGGGAGGAAGGAGCTTTGCCGTGGAGCAGTGCGGAGCAGAGGCGGCGCGGAGCCCGCGGCCCGGGCAATCGAAGCGCCGCTCCCGCCGCGCCGGGCTGCGCTCCCGGGATGCGCCGGCCACGGGCTGCGGGGTCAGCGGGGAAATGCGCCTGCCCCAGGGGGACGGCTGGCTCCGAGTTAGGACAGCCCGCCTGTTTGGATCTGGTTTCAGGAGGTCAGCCGGATTGCGGTATTTTACCGTCTTATCAGCAAAAAGATTAAATTTCCTTTCGTGGTTGAAGAGCTCAGCTGCGCTCTGAAGGAAAATATAAATAAAACTGCCAACACAATCGCCCGGGAAAAAAACCTGTGGCGGCGTGTCGGGGCTGGGGAGCATCTTCCCGAGGCCAGGGTGTCCCCGGCCCTGTCCCCAGCGCTGTCCCCGGCCCTGTCCCCGGCCGTGTCCCCGGCCCTGTCCCCGGCCCTGTCCCCGGCGCTGTCCCCGGCCCTGTCCCCGGCCGTGTCCCCGGCCCTGTCCCCGGCGCTGTCCCCGGCCCTGTCCCCAGCCCTGTCCCCAGCGCTATCACCCGGCCAGCACGGACCATCTCGTCCTATCGTCTCCTCCCCATGCCCCACGGAGCCGGGGCTGGTGAACCCCTCACTCTCTGATACTAAAGAAGAGGGTTAAAATATTTACATTTGTTTTCAAAGCCCAGAGGAGTAGAAAAATGCTTCTTGTGTTCACTTTGTTCCCTGAGAACTCACTGTCTCTCTGTTCAGGTTCCATCCTTGCACCCCCGAGTAAGGACACCAGCTCAGGGGTGCCCTGCCTCTCCCAGGTGTGGGAGCGGGCTGGAAACGCTCAGAAATTTGCAGCATTCTAAGAAATCTCATCTCCCATCTGTTTCCTGTTCCTCTTTAGCGCTTCCCCAGTGCTCAGAGCAGCTCCGGGGCTCTGCCGAGCTGAGGGCCCGGCTCTCACCCGCCTTGTGCCACAGCTCATCACCAACACCTGTGCCAGCAGCAATAAATCATCACAACAACCATCCCACAGGACACGTGCCACTTCTGCCATCTCAGGTCCCCCTGGCCGTGTGTGTATGTCACACACCTGGACACAATCCCACCTCCTTGCCTAAAGCAGCCAGTTTGCTAGACTTTAATTATAACCTGTTGTTTTTATGTGGAATATTTACCTACGATTAAACATTGACCAGTAAGCAAACAGAAGAGGTTTTCAATAGTTTTTCAATAATTAAGAACTGGAAATGACCCTGTTTTATATCACACAAAGCAAAGTGCCAGCAGTCAGTAGCGCTGGAGCTGATGTTAGTTGTTGGGGTTCTGAAAGAACAACTGCTGTGAGAGTGAGTCTGTGTCTCTGGTCTCTACAAGAACAGCCCTGTAGGTCTGTGTCCTAGGTGAGAGACCTGAAATGCTCCTGTGACACCCCCTGGCACGTCCCTCTGCATGAGTCAGCACATTCTCCTCAGTGCCATTGGAAACCTCAAAAAAAGTTAGAAAATAAACTCCAAGTCTGCCTCTTCTTTAAGGGAACATCACTGTAGGTCTGAGGAGATAAAGATGACCTAGATGTACAAGTGTAAGAAGTCCCGAGACACCTCTGATTGCTGCAGCTCTCCAGAGATGACACTGACATCACCCAGGACATCAGAGCACGGTGCCCACCCAGGGGTTCTGCTCTCCCAGGAACAGCCACGGGGAGTACGAGCCACCCACAAACCCCAGGTGACCTTCTGGTGCGTTCAGGTGGACCAAACCCAAAGGATGCTGTCCAGCAGCTGCAGCTCCTGCGTGGCCCCAAGGCAGGACAAGCCCTGGGCCGGGCTCACAGGGGCTCTGGCTGCTCATCAGTGGGGGCACGTGGTACCAACTGTGTAATGCTGAGACTCTCCAGTTCCACACTGCACCAACCCATCCATGCAGCCAAAATCCCTTCCCTGGCTGACACCCACACTTCAGCCAACACCCACGGGCACGGGGCCGTGTTGGAGACACAAACCAGCTCCCTCCTTGCCCAGTTCCAGCGAAATCCGTGTCAGAGCAGTGGGGCCTGGGGCAGGGCCCTGGCACTGCTGGCTCTGAGCCAGGCACACGGGTCCTGTCCACCCCCTGCCCTGTGCCCTCAGAGCTGCCCTGTCCAGCCTGCGCCGCCAGCCCCGGGTTCAGCTGCCACCAGCATATCCTGCACAGGCTCAGGAACGGCTCTCCAGCCTGCCTGCTGCAGGAAGTGTTTCTGGATGTTTGACCAGGAGTCTCAATGTAAATGTCCAGAAACCACTGGGTAATCATAGAGCACGGGAGCTGGTTTTATACTGTCATGTTTAAAGGTTTGGGGTTTGCTTTCAGCCATGTCCAGTAGAAGATAAAGGAAAAAAACATCCCAAAGGGAGAGGGTGGAAGGTCACTGAGAAATGGATGTGACTTGTGCTGTGTCCACTGCCACAATGGAGCCATGTTGCATTGGCCCCTCATCCTGCTGAGCTAACTCTGAGCGGATCAAACGTACAAAGAGACCAGACTGGTTATATTCCTTAAAAAACCCACATGGTTCTATTCCGTGTGTTGGAAAGGAGTAAATCTCCCAACCCTAAAGACACCTGTGTGGAACAGAACAAATAACCTGAAAACTTCCTGTGAAAACCAGCTAAAATCTAAGGACGATTCATTTGGTGCCCCAAAAGCTGCAGATTTCTCTTCACAAGGAAGTTTATACATGTCTTCTAAAAGAGGATATGAAAGCAGCTATAAAAAACAGGAATCAAAGTACAACAAATTAAACAAGGAAACATCTGTGATGATCAGTATGAGCCAAAGCTGATGGGTGTGAACAACTTACAAGAAGAGCCAGCTGTGTCAAGCACTACCCACAGAACCCTCACAAACAATAAACCTGAGAGTTCTGAAGTTCACCTTTGATACGATAAATTCAAATAATTGATTATTATGTGCAATAATTAACCGTTACTAAACAGAGAAGGGAAAAATGTCAATAACTGCGGAGTAAAACATTCCTGGTGCACATTTGTAATCAAAGTGGTTCATGTAAATATATAATCAAGGTCAGGTAACAGTAAAGGTGTAGGTTAAGTAGCATCTGTTAAATATAAAGATTTTAAACCACCAACTCTGAACACTTGTATCTAATAACTTTAAAAGAATCGTTTGGAAACTCTTCAAAAGCTTCTGGCTAATCCTTAATATGTCTTTGAGAAATGGGAAAGTCTCTGCAAGGCTTGGGAGAAGCTCTGGTTGCAGGCCTTTTAGAAGTACACAGGATTGACCTGAGTGTGCAGTAGAAGGTAACTCTGGCCACGTGCCAGCAAAGAGATGAAGGACGGAGACGCGCGTCACGGTGATGCTACTGCACTGGAAGTAACTACTGGGTTTGATTTTCACAGCAAATCTCATTGTGGACTCTTAGATCACCAAATCTCACTTATGGCAATGTTGTAAATGTGTGACAAGCCCCAGCTGCCCAAAGGAGGGCTATGAGTAAAGCTTCCAGCCCTCCATTAAGAACTGGAGAACCAAACACTTCATGGGATGGTCTTTGCCCACGAGAAGCAAGTGGAGGTCTGACAGAAAACGTCCAGGAAGGCCAGGCAAAAAGGAATGACTCACTGGGATCTCACCACCACTGAGAGCTGGAGCCCTGCCAGGAGCCTTGCAAGGGGCTCATCCACTTGGTGATGGCCATTTGGTGCATGGCCAAGAACCTCCTGATCTCTCACAAATGAAGGACTGCAGTGCTTCCCTGCAGGTGTCCTGCATCCACCTGGGTCCGTCTCTAAGGCACAATAGTTTGAGCCACCAGGTAACACCAACTGCCTGAAAATCAGGTCCCTTTGCAGCATTTAATGCTGGACACATAAAATTGTGAATAGCTTTGGTCTGCTGACCAAAAGGTCAGTTTCTAAACAAAGAGGCACAAGATGTTACATCAGATGGCAGAATTCAGGAAATTACAGCAAAGCTGCTGACATACAGAGAATTGGGAAAATAAATAAGTATTCAATAAATTAATATACAAATAACAACTGATTCTCAGCCACCCTTATAGGAGAGGAGGGAAATGTTTGACCATGGAAAGTTTGTTTTCCTATGGCATTTACAATGCAGTATTTAATTTGAAATGATCCTTTCCGTGCACATTGGTCACGAGGATGTGATCTTCCTCATCTCCGTACCTCTGTGTTTTCTCTATCATCAGTTTTATTTGGCCTTAAACTAGACAGTATTATTTATGGAATAAATGTCAAATTTTCTCGTGAGCTTAGTGGCAAGCGCCATGACAACCATGTCCTGGTGTAGATGCTATTGACATTAAAGTAGGATGTAGTAGTAGCAATCATAATAATAATAATGATGATGATGAGGTCAAGGCCCTCAAGTGAGGTCTCTGTCATTTCAAACCATAACTTACAAGTGCACACCAATGTTACACCACTGCAAGGCACACTGTTCTTCCTGGGGTTGGACTCTTAAAACCAATCATGTGATCAGTCCCAGGAAAAAATACACTGACAATCACAAACAATCTATTATTATCCAATATATCCCTAACATATCTCTGTGTGCAGACATGTATATATCCTTGTATTTCATAGGGAGTGCATGGAGAAAGCCGGGGCAACACTCGGTGTTCCCTTCTTCCTAAAGTGGTTAAACCAGTGCTGATGTTCTTGGTACTGGCTGATTAATCTGAGCCATTTTAATAAAAGAAACATCACCAAATAAAAGGAAGAGTAAAGAATCCTTCCCCTCTGCCTGACATCATGTGGCTACATCCTCCATATGGCCAGAAGGAAAAGCCATCTCCCATTTGCCCACCAAACCACATATTTAATCCATGTGCTTATGTCAAACTTAATTACAACACATTTGGCATAAAATAACAATCCACATCCTTGGAGAGGGGAACTTAAGTAGTTAATATGTGTGATTGAAGGAAAGTGCTTTGCTGAATGTTTATGAGAAACCCAAGACAGCCGAATGTGGTGACAGTTTAACCATTTAAGCACCGGCTCCCCCGCCCTGCCCGGGAGCCCCTGGTGCCCGTGCACACCTGCCCAGCTGCCCCACGCAGGACAAGCACCCTGCATACACACCTGGCCCAGCAAACTCCCGGCCCCTAATGACCCACGTGGTGCTCTAAGAGGCAATTTTCCTGCAAATCTTCCTGCCCTTTTCTCTCATTATGTGCCTTAAAAAGATCTTGGTGCTTCTTTCTTATTTTCATGCCAGTAGAACGCACAGGTCTCCAAAATGCAAATTTCCTCTCTCTGTATCCTCTGGAACCTTGAAAGAAGCAGCCCTAAAAGCTGGCGAGTGTTTGCGGATTTCTGCTCAGTCAGAGATTTACTGGGGAGGTAAGGGCAGAACAATAAAGCACAGAATGCAGAGGTGCTTCAGGTCCCACAGGGTGAATCAGTCACCATGGCTGTCCAGGAGAGCTGGCTTTGGGATCACTCTGAGACAGAGCCAGAGAACTCCTGGCCCCTGGACTGTGTGACACCCTAGAGCCTCAGGAATGCTGCTCATGGGGACCCGTGGGGCACAGGACAAGGAGCCTGCTGGCTCCAGCTGGCTCCCTGGCCCATGATGCTGGGAGATGGAGCCCACGGACACTCAGAGCATGCTTCAGGAGCACTGGGCAGGTGGCAGGGGATCAGACGTGTGCTCTTCCGATCTCAGAGCATGCTTCAGGAGCACTGGGCAGGTGGCAGGGGATCACAGGGACTGCCTGGGACACAGGCTGTGCAGCAATGGCATAAGGAGATGGAGGCAGGTCCTGGGGGGGTGTGCAGGCAGGGGTGACACAAACAAATCTTCAATGGAATCAGTCAAAAAGTGGTACAGGGGCCCAGACGGGCTGCTGAGCTTTTAATGCCCGACTGGAGAGGGCCCTCGGCAGTTTGATTTCTGCTGGCCTTGCTTTCAGTGGGGCTTTGGACAAGGTGACCTCCAAAGGTCCCTTCTCACTCAAATTACACCCCAATAAGCAGGAAGGACAGAAACAGGGGGTCACTGCAGTCAGCGCCCGAGATCACAGAGCGCGAGTAAAGTTCCCGTGTGAGGAGCGGTGTCTGTGCACAGAGCAGGGGAAGAATGAAAAGTGTTCAGCAGTGACCTTGCTACAAGGAGCAGGAACAAAGAGGAAACAGCTGAATGTGGTGCGGGGGTGACAGCCCTGGTAATGGCCTGCTCCTGCTCCCAGACAATGCGCATGGAAAATCTCCCATTAACTTCGGTGACACGGCACCAGGCTCTAAAAGAGCAGGCACTAAAGTGGATGACAGTGGCAGAAAAGAGAGGAGGAAAGAAGGAAAAAATTAAGTTTCACTTTCATGATGCTGGGGATGAGTTCACTGCTGAAATTTTGCTCTTCCAAAAACAAATATTTTGCACCAAACACAGAGGAGTGGCTGGAACTAACTGAGTTGGTGTCCTTAAAACAATGGCATGGCTGTCTTCTTGCCAGAGACTAATTCTTGATGATTTATCAGTGTGAGTCCTTCACTCTGCCCTGGATATAAAAACAGTGGTAACAGCCTAAAAACCATCACACTGCGTGCAAAATCCTACAGAATGCCTGCTGTACACTGATGTAACTGAGCACAACACAGTGGCTTTTACATCACCATCACCACCACAACCACCACCCGGCCTCTGCTAGCACAAAATAAAGTTAGTTTGCACACTGACCGAGAACATTTATATGTAGAAGATACGTATACAAAGGACAGACAGGTGATGGAGCCTTTGATAAGTAAATGTATATAACACAATCATATATTCCTGTGTCTAGAAAAAAAGCACATGTTGAAGAAACTGCAGTTTCTAAAACCCCGTGCTTTTAGTCAGGGTGGCCAAAACACTGCCCAGACTAACATATAAATTCTATTTTCTGGTATGGGGAAGGTTATGAGAAGATATTAGTGAGATTCATCAAACACCTTTGGGGCAGAGCTGCTGTGTAGCCTGGAGTTGCTGCTCACTGCTGCCACTTGTTCTGTTTGCTGTGGCATTTTGGGTGGTTTGCGCCTCATGAAGAAGTAGTGGCCTTTTGTTTGGATCCAGGGGACAGAATCCCTCCTGCCAACACAAACCAAATACCCTTGAGCTGGGGTGCAGCAGTGCCTGAGCCCTCTGAAGCGAGGGCAGCCCTCGCCCCCAGCGCCATCCCACATTCCCGAACCAGCAGTGCTCCAGATCGGGATCCAGACACGACCCAGACTCACTCCCAGGTGTGGTCCCCATCCCACAGAAGCCAGTGGCCCCTGCAGAACGTGTGTTCTGTCCGTATCCAGCACCATTATTGACTGCAGACAGCAGCAGAGCCGTCCCTGCAGCACCCAGCCCCGGCCAGTGCCGTCCCGGCGTCTGCCAAGCGCGGTGCCCTCTGCCCCTGGGGCTGGACTGAGTTCCCCTTCCCACGTCTGCTTGACAGCCCTGTCTGCTTGGAGGGACCCAGGATTCCAGGCAGAGCTTTCCCATGCCATCGTCCCTCAGAATAGCTCTGCTCCCTGTATTTTTAGCAAGGCTCAAATGGGCCAATATGTTTGATTTTCCACTGTTTCCACCCAGCTCCAGTCCTGCCCGTGGCAGGTCCCTGTGTCTCTACCGGCGTGTCTGGCCGGTGGTGCAGGGCCGGGACACGGGCGGAGGAGCTGGGAGATGGTAGCTCGGGCAGCGAGGGCTGCTTTGCATACTTGGAGTTGTACAAAGCTGATTTTCTGAGAGAAGGACGGAGAAAGGGGTTTCTGTAAGTAGCGGAGACAATGAGAACAAGGCAGGCACTATGCCAAGCACGGGAGGACTGCCAAAACACATATCATTAGCTTGGGCTAGCTATAAGCAAGGAAATGAGAAACATATGTTGGAGAGCAAGGTTAGGAGCGAGGGACTATGGGTCAGTGACAGTCGTCCGAAAACTTTTCCCTTGTTCTTCAGCTGTGGCCCGCCGGTGTCAGATGTCACTCTGACAGCCTTCATTTCTCATGACGGCCAGGCTTATTTTGGCCTGCTTGTTTTTTGTTGTCTTTCTTTCTTTCCCTCCCCTAATGGGAGTTATTGAGAGGAAGAAGAGAACAGACAAGAAAGACTTTGCCATTTTTTTTCCCACAGTTATGGGAAAATAACCTTGTTTTCTGTGATGTTCTCTGAAATCCTCACCCTTTATAAAATAACGGTGTCTGAGGATTGGGATTCTGCCTAGCCCTGGTGAAAAGAAAAGGGTGGGTAGTGTATTCTTAAGCAGTTCTTGATGTTCTTTCTTAAATATAATTAGATGCACCTCATTACCTCAAACTAAAGGCCTTTTGTACTTCTTCAGGGCTGTGCTTCCTGAAAGCCAAAGCATGACACGGCTTGCAGCACCCACTCTTACTTTATAACATTGAGTGTATTTTTTAACATTTTTACCCTTTATCCAGAGGGTAAAAGGCTGTTTGCAGATTATTTCATTTTTCCACACAGGCTACACCCAGATGATACGTTCCTCACTGACATTTAAGGAAGAGTTTGAAGTTCCTGTTCCCTGTCCCAGCATCATTATGTCTGTTTTCCCTTTGATGGAGCTTACACTGGAGTGTCTCAAAGAGCGTTGCTGCTTCCCTCTCTAGGCTGGAATATTCCCAGACACAGAAGATCCTAATAGGAATCTTAGACACCATCCCAGGAGACTTCTGTTTGACTCCTGGTCCAGCAGGAGTGATCCTGATCCTGATGGGCCCCTCTGCTCCACCAGTGCCATGCTGGGGCTGAGCACCTTGTAAAACCTCAGGGGGGCTCAGGTTGGAAACGTACAGAAGGTTCATTTGCTTTGGGGCTTGGAACTGTGTACAGAGCGGAAAGAAAGGCAAGGATGCAAGGAGAAATTCATCCACCAAAAGCCAAATGCCATTCCTCATGGATGATCCCTGCCCTGATGGGAGGTGCAGGGTCACGGGTGGACACGATGGGGTTGGGTCCCCACTACACAACGGCATCTTTTATGCCTAAAAGTTTGCAAGAAATAATTTCATTCTAATGTCTCTAATTGCTTTCCATGCACTAAAGGCTGCTCCGGGAGCCAGGCAGGGCCGGCAAAGCCACCGGGGGAAGCCGGAGTATTGGAGGGAAGCAGGGGAGTCCCAGATGAGGTGTGAAAGGGAACAGGAGGTGCAGCAGAGGTCGCCCGGGCACTCCTGCAGGCACAGACCAAGCTCGGAGGAGCAGTGGTGAGGACGGGCCCGGGCTGGGGATGGCACTCAGCTCTTGCTCCAGCCAGGGCTGCCGAGTGACAGACCTGTCATTTCCAAGCACTTTAACTCCCCAACTTTGAGGAAGGGCTGGCACAGCACACAGCCACTGACACTTGTTTTATCTCAGGCAGGAAGTTAAAATGTTTGGAAATAATATTTTTCCCTGCCTGTTTCTGGAGCCTAGGCTGGGCAGCAACAACAGCAACAATCCATACAGAGTCCTTCCTGCTCATCTCTGCTCTGAAACACACCTGCAGCAGAATGCTGAAGAATTTGCTGTATTAACATACTCCGTAAATTTGATATCTTTAATTTTTCGTATGCCATTTAAAAGATTTGCTGGCAAATTTATGTTCTTTTTATAACTAAAGGGAGGAAGCCATGCTGGCTGTCACCTTTCAAACACCTCTGCTTTTCACGTGGCCCTGACTTGTAATACAAGATGGTCCAAGATGAAATGCAAGGTTTAAACCAAAATTGAAAACCCAGGGTGCTTCAACTCAGAGTGCCCAACCACCTTCACCAGCACAGACCCTGGTCACTCCCAGTCATCAGGGCCCAGAAGAAATCACTCATTTATCATTACATGCAATGTTCTAGGGGCCTAAAAGCAACACAGACCATAATTGTGATACCCAAGATCATTGGGAAGATGTGTATCCTCGTATGGCTGCAGGCATCCATCCATGGCTTGATGGCCCCTGTGTTCTGAAAAAGCTTCCTCAGAGATCCAGGGGCTCCTGACGCGTTGGCTGCTGGCTCCTGGCTCGAAGGTCAGTGGAAATGTCATTTGTCCCACAGCTGTAGAGATGCAGTCCCTGGTGCATGGGAGCTCACTGACCTGTCACCCCACTTGCCCAAAGGGCCACCAAGAGCCAGAGGATGACCCGGGCTGGGAAAACCAGCCAGGAACCAGCCAGGGAAGGGAGGCACAAACCCAGAGAACTCTTGTCTGTCTTCAAGTGCCCAAATTATGATGATGTCAGTGCAAGACAATACCTCAAAAAAGATACAGCTTGATTAAATTACAGAGTTCAGGTAGAAAACATCTGAGCAGAACCAGGAATGTGGACTAAGGAGACCAAGAGAAAGTGTGTGGCATTAATTACAGTTAATTTCTGGTTTTGCTTTGCTTTGAGAAAGGGTTACACAGAGTTCCAGCAGCCTCAGGAAGTGTAGATGGATGCACAAGGGCTTTTCTTTGGACTTGTCCACAGAGCTGGAGCCATCCAAAGAAGATAATTTCTTCTGACATGCATTTTTTAGGTTCTTTTTACAGTCACATGCAGTTATTTCTGTAATTAATATGGGGGGTGGTAATATTTAATGCATCTTATGAGTATTTGTATCTATTTAATTAGCTTTCCCCAGGCAGACTTGAGGTGACAGTAAAGATGTTTTAGTTGGTGCTTGCCATCAGCAGAAAAAGTTTCTTACTATTGTCCATCTCAGACAACTCAGAAGCAGAGAGAGACAGGAGGGGGTTTGTGTTAAGTGTCTTTGCACCGAGCAGAAACTCGACTGGGCTGGCCCAGATGATCACCAGAGGGCTCTTGCAGCCTAAATGATTCTATGATTCCCTGGTTTTTATTTTCTGCCTATGGAGCACGTGTTCCCCAGCAGATGTGAGCCCGTCTGAGGTGGAGCTGGTGCCCAGGGCTGTGCATTGCTGCAGTGTGCACACCCCTCAGCGCCCACTGGGATGGCATTTCCTGCACCACACACTGAACCCACTGACAACCATATGATAAGGTTTTCTCTCCAAGTTTATCGAATTTATAATAAGGGCATGGAAACTCAAAAAAACCCAAATCATTCCTAGCACAGTGATTTTTTATTTGTGTTCAGAGGTCGTCACACTTCAAAAACATTTTCATCTAACCACTTTATTTCCCCCTGTTCTAAGCCTGAGAATTCGGACCAGGCTGGTAACTCCAAGGACATATGGATACTTTTGAAAGTGGAAACTATTTTTGTGTGTATAAGTAATTCTGTGGGAGTGAATGTATTTGCAGCTTCCAGGCCAGGCAGGATGACCTTTCCAGAACTTCTAAAATCCAATCAAATAAAAATAGATTCAGACTTCCTTAAAATGAAACTGCTCGAAAAAGAAGCTGATGGGCTGAAATGCTGGAAGAAAACAGAATGTGCTCTCACAAATATACTTAAAAATGAAATTTAAAACTTAGAATGACAGTATTTGTACCTCTGCCCCTCTCTGTTTCTTCACTCCCTGCCATTTCTATCTCATTCTTATCAGAGCTCTGTCAGCCCCTAAACTGACATTTTCCCATCCTGATCATTCCCCGGATAGAGCAGACGGAATTTTTTCAGTAGGCTGCTGCAAACAGCAGATCATCCTACAGAGAAACGTCAAGGACAGTTGGGAGGCCTAATCCCTGACCCGCCTGCCCTTTCCTAACGCGCTATTGACATTGAACTTGAGAGCTGCAATGCTGAGCTGAGATAATGAATTCTGTTTGCTCCAAGTGTGCAAGACAACAGGGCACACAGGGAGGAGGAAGGGCTCTGGCTCTAAGGGCCCTGCTGTGGTTCCAGTCCAGCTCAAATCTCCTCATGCCTGAAACCTGGCTAAGGAAAATAACTGCACAAATAACCACTGGTTTCCCCTGGTGCACTTTATTGCTCCACAGGCACATCCAGGAAAGACGGGAATTACACAGCAACCAAGACTCCAAAGTCTTCTCTGTCTCATCCTAGGATCAAGTGTTAGGTGCTACAGCTCACAATGATGTGCTTTATACTTTTAAACAATTACTTGCTGGTTTGGGAAGTTTTAGGAGACACTACTTGTTGTAGTTAAGATTCCAAGAGTGGCTCATCTCCACAGACACTGCTGCCCCAGTATCACTCACACCAAACTCCACAAGGCTGAAGTGAAAATTAAGTTTTGCCATCGTGATCCCAGGAACACTCAACTTTGAACACTGCCATCCACAGCTTTAGCACATTGAGTCAGAAGACATGTAAATCCTAATGGAAGTCACGAGGCTTACAATTTTTAAATAGCATTTGCTGCTTGTTCTTATACTGTATATTGATATTTTTACGAAGTTTTCAATTAAGGACTCATTAATCACGACCTGGGGATAATGAGTCTGGCTTCTGGAAGCTTTTCTGGTTCATCACTTCGTATTTTTAGCAGTAAATATTCACCTATACTGTAGTTATCCTAAGATGCTGAGAGAAAACAACACAATTACTGCTCCTGAAATACGAAAAAATTCATATTTCTAAATCAGTGTTTAAATTCTGAGAATGCAGTGAAGATACAGCTCTTCCTGAGAAAAATAGTGCCTGTTGTGGAATGACTCATTAAGAAGAGCGAACAGTGGCACCAAATGATGTCACCTTGTGTGGATTTGTCTTTTTTCTTCCAAAGCACAGAGGCTATTGAGTAGAAATAGTCACACTAAAGGCACCAGTTCTTCCTGCACATTTAAGCCCTTTTGATGAGTAGGTATTACTGGGATGGAAAAGGAAATCAGAAATAAAGAAAAAAACAGTTGGAGAAACCAAATTACTTTCGGCTGTACTTCTAGAAGGATTACTTCACCAGTTTTTTAAAAAAAATATTAAAATTAACCACTGTTAAGTATCAATAGTGAGAATTTTAGCTACTTCTATTAATTTGCACCATAGGAAGCCAGGTATCATCTCACCTTACCCTGAGCCTCATTAATACAGAGTCAGCAACTGGGTATGACATGGCAGTTCCTACAAGTCAACAGGACTTGACTACTCATCCTAAAAGTTTAAATTCTTGCTTCTACTAACTCTGCCTGTGTAGGAATCCAGATCAGGTAAGCATCAACTTCCTGTTCAGAGGGATTGACAATATTTACCTCTAAGTCTACAAATGCACAAACTATCTGAAAACTTGACACAAATTTTGAGATGCAGCATTTTATCTGTTCTGCAGCTGACCCTCCACAATGAGGAAAACTCAAAGTTAGGCTGACAAGTGGTTTGAAATTATTATTTGTCCACTTTTGTCACTGGTGGCTTTGGCTGTCTATTCTTGGCAAAACAGAGCAAGTGAAACCAAACTCTGGCTGCTGGAACAGAGCTTTCCCTCTCATCTCTTCCCAGCCACACTAATCAACATAATTCATGGTAAGAGGGAAGGAAAATGAGCATCCTCGCTTGGATATTTCATCAAGATTCTGAAGAGCTTCATAAAGCAGCCTCTTTAAGAACCCATAAAATGAAACAAGACATATTTCTAAGGTTGTCAGCAGGTAGATCCACTGGTTTTGTGGTAAGTAATCTCTTTGGGAGGAAGTCTTTGCTCTGATGTCTGTGTTGGATGTTCTGTGGCTCCCCGCAGCCGCCCCAGCGCAGGTCTGTTCACTGGGAGAGGAGGCGGTGATGATATTGCTTCTAACAACCAGACTGAAGTATAGCCCCAGGCCATCTTCCAAAGCCCCCTCCAAACAGCCTCTAATTAATTTTAATCCTGCCACTCCAATGAGTCCCAAGAGTGCAGCAACCAAAACAAAAAAAATCCTTCATCAAGTCATTCAGAGGAGCTCTGACGGCATCACGTCACGATTTTAGGGCTTCAAGCAGAAAGCACTACAGAAAGCTTTTAAATGCCATTTTCCTTTGGTTTCTTTATTTTCTGTCCTCAAAACCATAAAGAGCCTGTTTCTGATGACAATGTAGTTCTCATGTCTCTCCAGGCCCCTGCAGTTCACTCGATAGGTGGGTGGCAGGGCTCAGGGAGAGCCACCACCATCTCCAGGGGAATGGCTCTCCCCAGCCTGGGCTGAGCTGTGCCCACAGCTGCTCCTGCGGCCCTCAGCCTCCCCAGAAAGGCTCTCTGCAAACGTGTGAACCAGCCCAGAATGCCCCACCAGCACCATTGGACACTAACACTGGAACCAGCACCTCTGGAGCCGCTGTTGGCTTCAGCAGCCACGAACCATCTGCCTGGAGCAGCAGGAGCAGCAGGCTCCCTGAGCTGCTAATGTTGTCATATCGTTTGGTTTGAAAATAGAAACGCTCCCTCTATTTTTGTCTAGCTGATCTTTTGCTCAAACAGCCTCGTGAATATGAAATTTTGGGGATGCTCTCAAACTGAGCAGTGAAAGTGCTTTGCAAGGTACGATTCTCCGCATTTAACTTTCCACCAAGTTTTATTATTATTACTAGATTTTACCAGAAGAAACACTCAGAGAAAACAAGTTTCTAAATTGCTACAGAAGACTTCCCAAACGGAATTTTATATTTGTGTGTGTGTAAGAATATTAGTAATGGTATCTGTGTATAAACAGAAGAAAGGTGCTCATGGAGAGGGAAGCTCAGGAAGACAAGAATGAGCAATAACACTCATGCAAATAGGTGGTGAATATTTCCTTACGAATCACCTTAGCAAAGAATGTTGTTTATCCTTTTGGTTTATTCCATTTCAAATGTGCATGAAGGAATTAAGTTTTAAGGGTTTTTTGGGAAAAGGACTCTAGCTGGAGCTGTTGTGTGAGGAGACAAAGACACCTAAAACGAGCTGTTAAGGACAGATCAGAGAAAGACACATGAAAAGAACTGGATTAGAAATGCAGACACCCCCTTCCTCATGATATAGGTTATAAATTGGGAGCCACACTATTTTTTCCCACGTTTCCACAGTTCTGATGCATTATATAGAGCAGACACACCTATTTTCACCCCGTTGCTCAATGCATGGCTCCCTTTATTTACTTCATACAATTCAAATGCTGCTCTGATGTCCAAGTTATTAAATTCCTTGTAAGCTTTTCCTCAAATCCCTTGTGATCCAAGGTGCTATTATTACCTCTATTGCACCGACTGCAGAGCCGAGATCTATAGTGATTAAAGGAAATGTATCTTCTAACTGTGGATGTCTAATTAAGAGAGGTCTACAACCTGCTTTCTCAGATCACTCCTTATGTGTCCAAAATGGTCTTCAGCAACAGTTGAGTACAAATTCAGAGCCCTGCATCTCAAATGAACCATGAAGAAACTGAAGAATACCCAATTAGTAACAGTCTGTGAAAAGTTAGGTTGAAGTGAATTAACCAGCATCACAAAGGAGAAAAGGTGGCACAAGAAGGGAAAACAATCAGTTTTCCAAGGCAGCATTCAATCATCTTAACCATTAAATAATCCTTTCTTCTCCTTTTCTTAGGTTGATTTGCTACTTCCAACTTCTGAAGCGGACAAAAGAGGGGTCTTGCAGCCAGCAACGCCCTGCACCTCAAGCCCTGCTCCCTCCTCCTCCTCCCTTGTGCCGGCCCCAGCAGGGGTCACTCAGAGCCCAGGAACCACGGAGTGCCCAGCGCCGCTCGGGCTTGGATGGGCAAGTCTGGGTGATGCTAACAGCACCAGGCTGTGCCGCCAGCACTGGCCATTCCGATCGTCCCCGCATGTCCCATGTCACCCTTGTGCCCAGCACATGCCTGGCCACGCACGGAGCCTGGCGGGGTCACTCCAGCTCCCTCCTCCTCCCCCGGACACAGATGGTCCCACGGAGGCTCCTCCTGCTCCCGTCTGATCCTGGGGAAAGGCAGTGCTGCCACATGGGCCAGCTCTTTTAATGCGCAGTCAGACGTGGATGATCTTTCCTTGTCCCCCCCTCCGCTGGTGACAAGCCTCTCTGTCCCCAGCAAAGTGCCAGATGAGAACAGACCGTGTGTGCTGCCGTGGAGCCTGTGTTACATGGACACTGGAGCTCTTCCTTCCCACAGGGAAGTGCCAAACCCAGTGCTGTTCTGTAGCTTCCACCATGGAGCAAAGATGCCAAACAGGAACCACCAAAGCCACAGAAATTCTCAAGAGCGCTGCACGCCCTTCCACGAGCACCTCAGTGTGGTACAGCAGGCACCACCTCTGACCTGAAGCCCAAGGACAACCTCAACATCTGGCTGAAGTGTGCCCACATGAATGGAGTCTCCTGGACACGCCTTTGATCTAATCCCATCCTCCTGCACACCTGAGAAATGCAGGACTTGGAACATTCTTTAAAGTTTACAGTGTGGGTAAACCAAAGATAAATCCCTAATGCAAAATCCATCCTCTGCCAAATGTCACAGCTGAAATCTGGGCTGGAGATTTCTGGGGAAAAATTTGGTAGAATTCCTTCATATAAACAAGTGATTGTATCTCTGACTCTTTTTTTTTTTTTTCTTTAAAAGAATCAACCATTTGATTGGTGAGAAAAAAATAAAAGGACACAGATCATCAAAATGGCACTTACAGCAAACATGGAGAATTTCCAGTAGTAAATTTGTAGTGAATGCACTGTGGAACCTTCTAGATTTACACCAACAGGATGCTCACGTGTAAAGAAATGCTTCTGCTTCCAAGGTGTACCTATTCTGTTCCATTAAATTCCTTGAGATCTCCCTAGAATTTTGCAAACAGCCCTGCAGTATCTGGAATGCTCCAAAGTGTCCATGCTAAACAGTGATTCATTGCACTGTGTTAATAATGGACAAGAAAAGAGGCTTTTGAGTTCTGTAACCCATAACAACTTTGAAAAGAACAAAGGGCCCTCTCCAAAGTCAGTGGAGTTAATGGGCTCTTTTCACTCAAGCCCAACCTGGGTTTGCCAAATATCTAAACCGGGAGCTGCTGCCATCCCACTCGAGACAACTCCGGCTGCAGCGAGAGCAGCTGCTCATTTCCTGTTACCCCTAATGAAACAAAGCCCTGGCAGGTTGAAGAAAGGCACAGATGGTCTGTGGAGGTGACTGGAAGCAGTGACTTGGAACCAGCACCCTGCCAGCCACCCGCACTGCCCAGCGCAGCCAGCGGCACGCGCGGATCCCTGCAGGAGTTTTCAGCCCCGTGCCTGCTTACCCAGCAAGCATTAATCCTTATCAAGGAGATCATTTGTGCACATTAAGGGAACCGTTTTCTCTCCTCCTTTCCCAAGGACTATATTTCTCTGGCTGCCTCTGGCAGAGGCTCTTCCAGAAGCCAACACAGAACCCACTTTTCCAGGCAGCAGGCAGAAAACATAGACAAAAACATTCAGAGAAAATCCATGCAGGACCATTGTCCAACCTGGCTTTTTGGTCCCCTGGGAACAAAGAGCAGTTCAGTGTCTCTTAAACCTCATTCCTTCTACAGATCTACAGAGAGGATAATGCCAGAAAGGCTGAAGTGAGGGGACTTTACCTTCACACAAAATACTGGTTTATCTTTTAGAAAATATATTTAATGTAGTGGTATTTCAGTTATTCATTTTGTTTAAATACATTTTAACTATCTGACATATCCAAGTGGGAAAAAAACTCATCAACTTTAAGAACTCATTTGAGAAAAGTTCATAGTTTATGGATTCAAGCAAAGGACTATCTTGGCAACACCCAGCTTGGGAAAATTTGTTTCAGTTCAATATTTTTCTTCTCCTTTTGGAGCCAACTACTCTTTTTGAATCTGATTTTCTAAGGACTTAGTCAGGAAGCAAGACTGCCCGTCTGGCCATTCCCCTCATGCCCAGCTTGGCTGATTCCAGCCAAAACGAAAGAAGAGTAAAAGCCTTAGAGACATTGTGTGTGACTGTGGATGTGGTTGCTTGGAGGAAGCAGTGTGACCCCACTGAGAAGTGCTGCCTGCCTGGAGGCAGCAGAGTTCCCAGGGACAGGAGCCCAGCCACGCCACAGCCCACGTGGCCAGCACGGCTCTTGGCTGCAGCAGCCCCAACACACGGTCCCCACGTTCCAGAGAGCTGGAAGGAGCTGGGGGTGTTGCCTGGAACGGACAGAGCGAGTGGCAGGCACGGCCTCCATGGCAAACCCAGCCTCGTGCATTCACCTGCCTACAGAGAAATTCATATTATGTAGATAACTGTGTTTCAGAAATGCGCTGTCTCCAGCTAAGAAGGACCTTCCCAGATAAAGTTCAAGGCTGACATAAACCCATGCTCAGTCCCCTTGAGCACCCTGGGAAGGCAGGCACCATGGAGTGCCGGTTTTCCAGGGAAAATGTTCTGCTGGTGTTTCCCAGCTTGCCCATACAAGATAACTGGATGGGCAGATGTGAGGATTACTGGGAACTGGCATTACCTGGCATGAGCTGACGTTAGTGCACAGCCCACGAAGGCAGAGGAGCCATGTGCAGCTTCATGGGAGGAGTGAGTGCCTGCCCAGATCCCTGCCAGCACGGGGAGGGGGACGCAGGATCCGGGAGGAAGCGCACCCGCACCTCCGCACTGCTCTTTTGTATTTCAATTTTCTTTGGCCAGTGGGGATGATTTTATAGCATCACAGCAGAACATTATCTTTTATACTTTGACAAAATGAAACTGAGTCCTTGGGATTTTTTCACCCACTGCTCTCTTGGCTACTTCACTGCAGTACTATTTCATTACTTATTGATTTTTCAACGTGCTGTCTGCATCGCTGTAATTTACACAAGTTCTGATAGCCCTCAGCGATTCTTAACACCTCAGGGTGAGATCATGGAGTTCACTTGAGATACCAAAGGTAGGCAACAAGATAGTCAGAAAAGATGACAAATTGACAAACTTGATAGTCAAGGAGGAAATTTGACCAGCTGCAGGCGTATCATATCAAGATGTTTTTCTTAGCTAAATTGAATTAGAACAAATTTGTATCCCCAAAATTAGTCTCACACACAGCTAATAAGGGACTGTGAAGTGTATGGCTAAACCCCAAGAAATTAATAATGCATGTCCCTCACAGGGCAGCTGAACTAATGCTATTTTGGTTGTAACTGGAGATAGCCACTGGCCTGCGGACCGGCAGGTGGTAAGAGAAGGTAGCCTCGTTGTGAGCAAGGACAGGGAACTGCAAAGAGCTTCTCTTACAGTGAGGCAAGTAAATGCTGCTTCTTCAAGGCCTTCTCCGCAGCTCTGGCCCTCTGAGCAGCTCAGAGCAGTCACAGGTGGCAGCGCTGTGCTCACCTTGACCAGACCAGCCTGGGGTCCCTGACACGATGTCACATCCTAAGGTCTGCCCAGCTCCTCGGACCTCCCACACAGGGATGCTTCTGCAGGAAATCCACCAGTGCTCAGTGAAACGAGCTCTAACCCTGCTTGGAGTTTCTCATGATAACTGTTCACAGTCAAAATACAAATTTGGGTCACTTGCCATGAGAATCTGGCTATCCTATGGTTACAGATTTCTGTTCCACCTGTACTCGTGTGGTGAAATCCCTTTACCCCTCAGTAAAGGGGCACCATCTCACTCGAGCTTCCCTGGGGACAGCCAGCAGCAGACTGCTGGGAGACCAGCCCCAAACAGGTAAACCTGAGCAGAGACTGAAACATCACAGACTTTCAGGCTGTATCCTAAGCATGCATTCAGATTTAAAAGGAAATATTTCTGCTGTCACTGTTTTCCAAATCAAGAAATTATAGTGAGAGGGTCTTTTCTTCTAAAAGTAAGACAAAAAATAAGGCAGGATGCCCCCACAAGGCTGAGTTTTCATGGCCAGTAAACTGACCACAGGACAACCAGAAACAAGATGGCCAGTAAAATTACAGAAATGAATTACCGGTGAAGCTCTGGTAGCTCTTCCATAGCATCGTCCATCTTATTTCCCACTGCAGACCTGGATTAATGGGGCCACTCAACAAGAGCAGGAGTCAGAGCACAGCTCAGTTCTCCTGCCTGGCTGGGACTTAGAAATCAAGAGGTTTAGAAAGTACAAAACTGCATCTGAATTTTCATGCATTCAGAAAGGTTATAATGCTCATGAACTGTCCTCACTTTTATTGCCATGAAGTGCTCTTGGCCTTTTCTTGCCTTTTCCTCTCGGCAGTGGATGCGCTCTGGTCCCAAGCTGGGGCTGAGCACGGCTCTGCAGTCCCCAAGAGATTTTCCAGCACAGCATTTTCTCATGAGATTTGTCAGCCATTAAATGCTTCGTGGCAATGTGTTGGTTTAAGCTCATCTTGTGAGGAGCCCCAGCAGTTTTTTGACAGACACCTCTGCACCCTTGCACATTCCTGCAGTGTCTCAGCAGTTCCCACCCCATGGCAATGTCCTACACCCTGTGTGGACAACACACATCTCAGGTACTGATATTGAGAGAGTCCATCAATTCAGTCCATTTTGAAGGGAAAGACAAATGCATCCAAAATTGATGAAATATTCCAGACAATAAAATTTTTAGAAGTACTGTGTGTTCATTTTAATAGTTTATGAATTTTGAAGTGGCTGATCTCTCCCTATTTTCACTATCATAAACCATTCAGACAACAACTGTTACAGGTGTTTTCTTAACACTGTTCTAACTTCAGCTCATTTCACAGTTTTATTTCATATTCCTCAACTATCATATTTCAAAACTTACAGTCTTGCACCGAAGGTCACATATGGCCACCTCTAAGTCCTCTAAGATCTGTGATTCCGGAACGCTAAGCTGATGTTGGTTTAATTGATTCTGTGGAAGCAGCAATGCCTGTAACTCCTGAGAATTAGGGCTTTCCACAAACTGGCAAACTTTCAGTGGGTAAAATAAATATCCCCATATCCATGTGAGAGAGGGTATATGCACAGCACGCAGTTATATCAACACACCTCTCTAATGATGCACTTTAGATTAAATACTGTGTCTGAAAGAGCCAAAGGATCACAGTTTGTGGAGCACAAACCCAAACAAACGCCAGTAACATGTCCCAGCCGTTCCCTTTCTTGGGTGCAGCTGCACCAAAGTCTGCAGATTCCAACAGGAGGGTTACAGGAGCTGGGGTGACCCCGCTGCACCAACAGGCACCCAAACAAGCCCATCTGCCAGCACAGGGTCCCTGGGGTGCCCCAGCCTCCCCCATCCCAGGCCATGCCCTGACATGATCCCACAGAGCACTGGACACACCTGCTATGAGATATCTGAGCCTGGCCTGTACACTTCTCAGGACAGATGTAATAAAACTAATTTATTGCCCCTTTCCCCCAACAGGATTATAGAAACATAAACAAAGAAATGTTGAGTTCTTCAAGGAAAGGCCCCTTGAACTCACGGATGTGACTGGGAGATTTAAGACCACTCTTCTCAAAGTAAGGCTTGGAGTACAACTTTCCTAATCCTATTTCTGCAGAGTTCTGGAGGAAGTACAGCAGTTTGGATTTGAGGACTGTTTCCCTTTGAGACACCAAAGTTGTGGCTGCAGGACTGGGGTTCCCTGCCAGCATCCCCCATGACTGTAGGGAGCTCGGGGGCTGCCCAGGAACACGGGATTGGAAAGCTCAGACCATGCTGCAGATGGATATGAAACTATTGACAGGAACCTCAGAAAGTGCTACAGAGCAAATCAGCAGCACTGCCTGATGACAGCACACGCATGATGGAGGAAGATCAACACTGGCAGAACCTTTGCACTCCCCATCTCCCCTCAGCCCCATTCCCCGTGCTCGCTCTGCAGGACGGGGTCCTGCTCCCACCTCCTCCCTGCCCCATTCCTTTACTGTCTCTGCAGGATGGGATCCTGCTCTCACTTCGCAGGCCAACCCCAGAGCTGCTCCGACACAAGGCCCAAACTGGGAGCAGGCAGGCCGTGCCAGCCGTGCCGAGGGCCGGCATGGGGACGCTCCCAGCGCGGTTCTGTCCCGTGCCCCGTGCCCNAGGCCAACCCCAGAGCTGCTCCGACACAAGGCCCAAACTGGGAGCAGGCAGGCCGTGCCAGCCGTGCCGAGGGCCGGCATGGGGACGCTCCCAGCGCGGTTCTGTCCCGTGCCCCGTGCCCCGTGCCCCGTGCCCCGTGCCCCGGGCCCAGCCATGCTGGCACGAGGATGGCAGCAGAGCACCCAGAGCTGCCCTCCCGGTAGCTTTTCTCTGAGTTTTGCTGATAATAACATGACGGTTTCCCTGCGCTGGCAGTCGGATGAGAGGAGCCTGCAGCCTTTGGAGGGATCGATCCGATCGATCCCAGAGGCTCCATGTCATTTCCAGGGGATTTGCTAAAGAAGCTACTTATGTCCCTTTTTCATTTTCACCAACTCATTACCAGCTGCTGCTTCTCCCTGCACTTCAGCAGCACCTGCAGGAATGAATCCCAGCGCTCCCAGCTCTCTGCTGCAGAGGCCTCTCCCCGGCCAGCGCGGGGAGCGCGGCCGGGCGCCGAGGGCGGGCCACGCTCCAGGGTCGCTCCCCACCTCTCCCTCTGTGCAGGCACGCACACACACTCTCCTTTCTCTTTCCCTTTTTTAAAGGGCAGCCCAGCAGCAGACTAAGCAACTGATCCCCCGGCTTAACTTTTAAATTAAGACCATTGTAAATTTGGGAACTTGAGAAGAGATGGAGAGGACACCCATAATCCTTTGCAAATGTCAAGTGGCTCTCGATATTGGTTACTTTTCAAAGGTAGCTAGGCTACAGCGTGCGCAGTAATGAAAAACCCTGCCAGGCCCACTCCATAGGGCTTCAGTCAATATACATAATATTATTGGGCTTTGAAAGGATTAAAGATTGTTTCTTTTGCTTCCCTCTAATATGGAGATCTATGGCGCTCGGCACCGCGAGCGCCTTCCCCCGCGGGGAGGAGGCTGCGGGCCCTGGGCCGTCCCCGTCCCCGCGGCCACCCTGGCCCCCGCACCCCGCACTCATTCACACACTCCAGTCAGCCACTGCTGACACGGGCACCTCATCGCTCTCACACGTGGAAGAGGAATCAACAGATTTTAAAATAAAAGTTAAACAGCACTGAAAGTCTTCAGTTACCAACAGGGCAGAGGGCAGACTTGGAAGGATTGAAACATCTGGAAAAATACCATTTTTCACTACATCCTACTCAAAAACTTCATAGACCTGTGTTTTGACTGCAAGAACTCAGTTCCTCACAAACACCCATGAAGTACAAGAAATCTGCACAATTAGCACCGATGTGAAGCTCCCAGGGCCCCGTGGAGCCGTCACGGCAGCTCTGCCAGACAACGATGAGGCCCCACAGCAACGCAAGGAGGGGTCCTGATCCAGGCCCCTCACTCAGTCTGCGCTTTCTGAAGCACCATCTGCAAAAGCCAAACTGTGATTTGAGGGGTCTCAGACAGAGCAGAGCACCTTATGGCTGAAATACTGTCAATCCCATATGTTTTATCTTCTCACATCTGTATTTTCTTGTCCTGATGTTTAATTAACATTGCTTCATTGAAAATGGGGAACATTCCTTCTCGTTAACCTTGTAAATACGATTATGGCAGGATTCCCTCCAACTCCCCTTTTACAAAGCCAAATGTGCAATGTTGGCAGGGCTCTGCTCTCAGTTATACTCAAGAGAAAGGCAGCACTGGAGATCCCTGAGTAGGAGAGAGCAGGATTTAGCATCCTGGATGCCAGCAGGGCCCTGCAGTCCCTCAGCTCCCTCTGCTCTGAAGCTCCTGTGACTTAACGGCAAAGAGCCAGTACATTGATCTCTCCCCGCTGGATCTCTGCTGAAGTCACTAATTTTAAAAAAGTAGCTGAAAAATGTAGTTTTTCCCTCACTATCCATATGATATGATCTTCAACAGGCAAGATGGAGACCAGAACTGGCGAAGGTCCCATTTCAGCAGAAGACAGGAAACAGAGGAAGAGGAATTAAAGGAAATGTTGTAAGATTTTTAACAGTATCTTTAAAACCCCAATCAGGAAGATTTTCAACTGAAACTCTAATAATGAAGTGCTGCTGCAGATTTAAAGCTGCCCTGCTTTAGGGCTGATTCACCTTTGGTTGAATTCAAGAAAAACGGTGTCGCTCCACCAGACAATGAAGCCTTTGATTTCAGATTGATTTAGAAAAGAAAAATATTCCATATTAAACTGGCAATAAATAACAGGGAATGTTTACAGACTGGATGACACTTTAGTTTGGGTGCTGAAAATCGTTTTCCTGAGGTGAGGTGGCTGCCCCTGAGGTCCAGCCTGGCCTGGTTTGGCAGGCTCGTCAGGAGTCCTGAGTTGGCTGCCACTGGCCACTTGTTTACAGTGACCACAGAACTCCACCTTAAGAAGAATTTTGGTAATTCTCTGTGTCACCTGAATTAATCTTATAAAAATGGGTAGGTTTGCTTTATTATAATATAAATTTCTTTTAGAAATTCTAGACTAAAGAATTAGTAAGATATAAGGATCCAAACGAGTTCTTAATCATTCACCTTAACTTTCCAGAGCAACACATACCCAAAATGGAATAACCAAAAGGTTCCAGTGTCTCTGGTTTGTCTGATTCTTGTGGGGACAAGCACAAAGACAGCGATGATAGAACAGTTTAGCTGCTGATATCCTTTATGAGATACTGAGAGATTCCAGAAACTCTCCTAACATCTTGTAAATATTTTCTAAATGTCACAAAAATTCCCCTCTGTCTTCAAAGAGTTTGTAAAACTCTACAGAGATCTGCAGGT
This sequence comes from Nicator chloris, assembly GCA_013400495.1. Classification (NCBI taxonomy): domain Eukaryota; kingdom Metazoa; phylum Chordata; class Aves; order Passeriformes; family Pycnonotidae; genus Nicator; species Nicator chloris. Next base: position 14,793 of record WAAE01018189.1, on the reverse strand, counting down.
GAGGAATCCCACGTGAATTGAGGGAGACAAGAGAAAGAGAACCAAGAGAGCAGAAAAGGCCCAATCCAGAGCCTAGAAACACAGACATTACACCAAGATAATGGGGGAAAAGGCAGTAAGAACTGAAAAAAAATCTATGTAATGACCAGATGATCCTTGCTCAAATAAACTCTCTTTATAGGCATCACACTGTCACTTTCATCTTCTGTGATCACAGAAATCCCAGACTTGTGTGGTGCTTCTTGTCTGGTGAGGGAGAGAAACGAGCCCCACCCCTGCACTGCCTGCAGGTGTTGTACCCACCTCTGCCACCAAAAGGGTCTCCAACCTGCTTTTAAAGGCTGCAGCACAAATAGCCCAAGTCCATTAAAACAAGGGAATGATAAAAAAATAACATCAAAAGATTCTAGCCTGGCAGGGTGATGAATCAGAGGTTAAATACCCAACACTTGTTCAGGTATCACTTGGGGGATTCCGTTTTCCTTTTCATGGTAATTTTAAGTTGAATTTTTAGGCCAACAGTTGTATTTCTTGAAAAATCTATACCATTCTCCTAGCAGTTTCCTTGAAATAACTCATGGATCTTCACCAACTAAATTCCAATTTAAAAGATTTGTCAGTAAGAAAATCCCAATCTCAATAAAAGGTAAATGCAGCCAGAGCTCTCCGAGCCAGGCTGATGGCAATAAAGGAGCAGGGAGTTTCTATTAGCTAGAATAAGTTAACAGATTCCAGGTAATCCTTCCTATTACCACCAAACACCTGCATACAGATGCTACATTGTAAGTGAGGTAAGGATGGATTTTTAATTTCTGGAAACGTAAAATCCTGGGCACGCCTTGTGCTGGGAAGGCAATGGAGGAGGGAGGGGTGGGGCAAGACCTTTGCTGAGAAGAGGCTTCTTGCTTCAAAAGTCCATGGGATGCTGCAGAATGGTAAAGCCATTCATCACATGTATTTAAAGTTGAATTTGCTGATATTTTATGGTATTGGATTTTATTTCTATTAACATTTTATGCTGAAATTACAGAATGATTCGTGAGTACTGAATTTTTGATTGCTTTTATACTTGCTGGGACACTATTAACGTTGATTTACGTTAATAGCACTGTAAGAAGATATTAACAATGAAATTTCCAAAAGCACTTAGCATCCCATAATTGGAGTTAAATGACAAAAAAAATGAGGGGATAATAAAGTAGAGAGAGAGACAGAATTTTTGACAATACTCCCTCTAAACTGTATTTTTCAGGAAGAATTGGAGCAGGACAATTTAATAAAAGAATGAAGGCACCCATCAGGAAGAGAAGAGGTGTGCTGACCAAGAAGGTGAGGGTGAAGGGAGCTGCAGGAGCAGCAGGGCTCCCCACGGGGAGCCCCGGGAAAGGCGCAGCCCCTGCCCAGGGCCAGGGCTGGCAGCTCCCCCGGGGACGGCTCTGCCCACACCAGGGACCTCCAGGAGGGCAGGAACGTCCTCTGCCGGGGCTGGGGATGAGGTTTTCCCAGGGAAGGACACACACGGGACTCTGGTGAAGGTGCTGCAGGGTCGGCCAGGATCCCACAGCTGACTGCACACCCCTACGACTTCCTCTGATCACTAATCTGCTAAACCAAACTTAATTTACTTCTTTAAAGCAGAATTTCCACAGATTCTACTTTGACATCGCTTGGATACTGTTTTTAAAATTCTCTTTCCATTAAAAAAACCATCAAAGTGCTTTTTTTGTTAAAAGATGCTCCACTGATCTCACCACCAGAAGTTAAACAGCTCAGTCAGGGAATACACAGGGCAATGTGACAAATCGTATGAAAACTTGGAACAAAAAAGTAAACTTGAAACAAAAATGTTAAACCAGACAACATAAAGGAACGAAGCACCTTGATTGGCTTTGAGTAGCTCTGGGAAAAAAATGCCAAAAATGTTTGTAGGGAAGTGTTTTATCAGTTCTGTTTAAACAACATTTTTGTGGGGGTCAGAAGGGAGATTTGACAAAATATTTTTAAGCAGTTTTAATCAAGAAAATAACTATAAAAATATTATGTTGCAAGAAGAGTGTTTTGTCATTTCACTCAGACCAGGAGGGAAGCTCATGTCAGACTTTTGTTAAAAACAAATAATTTCAGTGGCATTTTATGGCCCACTAGAATGTGGAAGAAATAGAGAGCAGTGAATGAAAACTCCTGGCTGTACTCAGGAAAACAAATGTGTAGCAACAACAAATCTCACCAAGGCAATGACACATCAGGTGTGAGATGCAAAAATGAACAAAGCAAAGGAAATCTTAGACAGGACCAAACCCTCAGCTCTGGCTGAGATCCACAGACTTGACTGATCAGAGGCAGTGCTGGGATCTCACAGCCAGGTGATCCCATCCCCAGATTCAGACATGAAGCTTTTAAAATATAAAAAAAAATATATAAAAGGATAAATTATCAACCTGGTCTAGTGGAAAGTGTTCCTGCCCAAGGCAGGGGTTGGAACTGGATGAACTTTTAAGATCCCTTCCAACACAAACCATGCTGGGGTTGTATGATAAATACTAATGTACAAACCTCAGCTGAGCAGGGATCTGTGAGAGGGGTAAGTGTCTCCTCCCACAACAACCCACCTCGAGTCTGGAGTTGTCCAGCCACAGGTTGTGGCAGAGATCAGCTTGGGGAATGAGTTCTTTTGTGTGACCACAAACAATGATTGTGCTGGTCAGGAAACCCAGGATTTGTTATTGTTATTATACAAAAAGATGTCTTGTTCTGAAAGATCAGCCAATAGTTCCCTTGGATGGGACAATAACTGTTCCACAGGCAGGGCTGTATTTTGGACACTGCCACCTTCACTGAGTTAAAAACAAACAAACAAATCCCAACCCAACCCCTTTTATCAGCAGGAACCACATTTGCTCACACAGAAGATGTCAGCAGCCCAGAGTAAATAGATCAAATGGAGCTGACATGCTACTAAATGTAATATGCATCCTCCTGTCTTTAAAATTCCCATCTACCCATGCATTTCAAAGGTAAGTTTGTGGATTTCTTAAGTAATTACATTTCAATAACAGGCGAGAGAGAAACACCTGGAAATGTAACAAAACCACTGACTGCTACATAAATTAAAAACGGATTGATGGAGGGAGAACTTAGATGAATCGTTAAATTGGCACATGATTGGGAGAACAGATCCAAGGCTTGTGTAGGGCCCAGCTGAGCAGACTGTGGCAGACACGTACCCGAAGGAACAGCCACGCAGACGGAACAAGGGGTCAGCGCTCGCTGGGTGAGTGCCTGGTACCCAAAGGCAGTCAGGTGCTGGGTGGGCACCAGCGTGGAGGAGAAACACAGAGCTGCAGAGCCAGGTATGGCATGCAGGTGTATGAGGACACAACTGTCCCCAGCCCTGTCACCCTCCTGGGTGTTCTCCCACAACTTGTTTCAACCTGCTCCCCACGGCTGCAGCAAATCCCACCTCTGTGAGGCTGACACCACGGCCACAGGGCCCAAGGGGAGCAGGGCTGGCACGAGGGAGCCAGGAAATGGCTATTTCTGGAGCAGAAGTATCAGAGAAAAGCGGATTGTATGAAGGGGAGACAGAAGGTGGCCATGCCCCTGAGAGCAACACTGATCCCTGCAATGCCAAATCCTCCCAAGGGCCCGGCGCCGCGCTCGCCTCTCCAAGCTGCGCCACCAGCCAGCGCCTGCAACATCTCAAGTGGGAAAAGGTAATTTTATTAAGGCTCTTGGAGCTTCACTCTCAGCATCTGCACTGCAGCAGAGCATACAAAGGGAGGTTATGAAGAATTTCTCATTATGGCCACAGGCACAGACTCATAACATCCCCTGGCCAACCTCGGTTAATAAAGCTCCTGCTCTGCCCACCTGCCCCCAGCCCCTCACCCACAGGTGCCCCTGCCCTGGGCCACCCTGCACATCTCCCTGTCTGCCCTCACGGACAGGAAACTCCTGCTTTGTCTTCCCTAACTCTTATTGCATGGGCACCTTCATTTGCAAGCCTGCTCTTGGAGGCCCAGAGCTGTAATTAATCCATGTCACAGGAAAGCTGTAGTGTCGGGAGAATTTATGACTGGCTCTGAGCTGCCGTGATGAGCAGGGGCACCTCAGCCCCTTGTGATATAAATGCCTCTGCTAATTGGATTGCAGGAGCTAATCAGGAGCTGGAGAGAGAATGAAGGCGCTCAGCCTGCTCGCTGCTGGCGTGGGCTGATAAAGCTGGCAGCCATGGGAATTGCATCTGCGGGAATTGCATCCTGGCCTGAGATGGCAATCGGGGCGCCCAGGGCCACTGGCGTGGGGTGGCCGTGCAGCAGAGCAGGGAGGGTGGCTGTCCACGAGGGCTGTGCACACCCCCAAGGGCTGTCCTCACACCCCCAAGGGCTGTCCTCACCCCCAAGGGCTGTCCTCACACCCAAGGGCCATGCACACACCCGAGGGCTGTCCTCACACCCCCAAGGGCTGTCCTCACACCCAAGGGCTGTCCTCACCCCCAAGGGCCGTGCACACACCCATGGGCTGTGCGGGTGGGCCCCTGAGCACAGGAGGAACTGGCTGCACCTGGCCAGGAGCTGTCCCAAGAAGGCCCTGCTGGGGGCTGTGGCTGGCAGCACCTCGGGCAGCCCTGGGTATGACCATGGCACTGCACGGCCGCCTGCTCTGGCCGCTGTTGCAGACACCCCATGGCCCCCCTCCACAGTCCTTGGGGTCTCCATTGCTGACCTCAAGCATTAGAAAGGGGCTGAACACTCAATGATCCCAGTACCGTGTCTATTGACACCTTCAGTATGTGCCTCTCCCCAGAAAGACAGAAAACCAGAGAGATGAGGTGGAAGAGACAGAAGGGCACTCCTGCAGTAGGGGTGAGGTTGACCTTGCCAGGGGCAAACGGGCCGAATGTCACTGGCTGCACAAGGGCTCCACACACCACACGGGCAGGTGGTTCCTGATGATGGGCTCAGGATGCTCTTAAGATGGTCTGACTCCAGCCTTCACAGAATCTTAAAGCTCCATGACCATGCCCAGCTCCTGACCAGGGCAGACCTGTCCACATGGGGATGGGAAGAGCCCTGGATGGAGAGGTCTGACCTGGCCCTCCACCCACACAAACCAAACACACGCAGATCCCCATTGGAGAACAGGGTTTTTTTGCAATCCAAGGCTCTTCTACATTCAAAAGCTTTTCTGTCTTCTCCATGTCCTTCTTACTGCCCTTTATTTTCATCTCTGCCTCCCTTTCTTACAAATACATGGATTAGAAAGTAAATCCGGAAAATGATGCCTAAACCCAGACATCCCTCCTTACAGAAACACTTTCCCACCTTCTTAAACCTTTTTGGAGGCACGAGGGAAAATAACCCTTGTATTTATGCAAATTTCAAAGTGGCGTGTGATGATGGAAACAAAACAGTGCTGGAGCGCAGCCAAGGCATGGCACCGACGGGGCCTCTCAGCTGCTCGCCTCCCGATTCTTCGGGGGAAGCAGCTGTAGAGAAATGAAAATACAGAAGCCCCCGCACGCACCCGCCGCCGCCCGCGCGCATTCCAGCACCCGTCACCTCGGAGGCGGCAGGATGAGGGCTCTGGCCAGGCACTGCCTGCAGCCAGGAGCACCCTGTCGTCCCCCACAAGCCTCCCTGTCCCACTGTTCCCGATTCCCCTTTCAGGAATTTACAAACATTTTCCGCAGATCAATATCTGTATTGATTATTCATTGTGAGCGAGTCGTGTGTCTTTGGTGATCCAACCTGGCAGAGTGAGCAGCCAAAGGCTGCAGCAGATACGGGGGGGGGAAAAAAAGGAGAAAAAAGCCCTACAGAAGGCGAGGGAGACCCAGATCTGGCTGGGTTTGCTGCTGCCAGCAACGGAGACGGATGGAGAGGAAGGAAGGAAGAAAATGGGAATGGCATGAAAAGGAATGAAGAGATGAGAGAGCCGAGGAGAAAAAGCAAGAGCAGGAAAAACAAAGTCACCACTGGAGAACTGGTGCCGGGGCACGCCGGCAGCCTGGAGAGATTCCAGCCTTGTGCTCGCCCTTCTGCACAGGGATGCGATGGACTTATTGCTTTGGGAGTGAAAAGTGACTCACGGTTTTGGTATCTGCTACGTAAGAGCTTTGGGGGGATTCCTTGGCTGGCTGACAGAAAGGGAAGAAAGCAGCAGCAGTGAGGTAAAACGCGATCCCTTCCTCCTGCCTTCCTGGGAATACGCGTCGCCCGGGCTGGCTGGAGCAGCTCGCTGCTTGCTTATGATATGCAAAAGGAGAATAATTAAAAGCGCCAGCATCACTTGCAAAGTGAGTAAACACAAAGCCTTTCAAAACATGCTCTTCAGCTAATGAGAAGCTGTAATTTCTTATACTTAAAGGCAAAAAAGACCCTGATGAGGCTCGGTGGAGTGTGCGCGCGCGCCTGCGTGTGTGTGCATGTGTTTGTAGATATGAGAGAATCAGTTAATTGTTGATGATGTTTAGAAAAGGGATTATGAGAAAAGACACTGAAATGATGACAGGGAACATCTTGGATCAGAGCCAGAGAAATAAAATAATCAAGGACAATCAAGCCTGCAGCTCCGGAGAAAGCGCCGACTGTTCTGCCAGGGACTTGGAAGGAATTTCCCCGCGCTGCCGAGCTGCAGCTGGAATACGTGCTTGGCACCAGGAGAGAGAACTGCAAGGAGCAGCTTGCTTGGAGCATGAGACAACAGACAAGAGAACTATGGAGCCCTGCTATAATTCAGAGGTTAAACAGCTTTGTCTGCTTATGTATCAGGTGGAGACTTGGTTTTGTCCACATCTGACCTGCCCTGAGAATGCAACTTCTGAAATCCCCTGACTGAAGACGGAGCTGAGGATTCTCCAGATGCCTCTCCAGAACTACTGTGACGTTACGAAAACAAAGGAAAGAGAGCTCGAGGAATTAAGTTCTCCTGTGGCTGCAAGACCTGATAGACCTGACCATGGAAACTGTCTCTGGAATTGATTCCTTCCTTAATTCTGGAAATCAGAATCCCCTTGCTCCAGCTGGGGATTGCAGCTCACAAGCACACAGGAAAGGTGGCGGTCATCAGGAATACCAGGAGCAAGCTTTCCTTCCAACCTGGGCATCTAGCTGCTGTCCTGAACGGATGGATTTTAATAAATGTTGGCTTTCTCTTGGGCTGAGGTTAGGTGGGGAGAGAGAATAAAGGGAAATTTAAACCATCCTGTGACTGCTGTGTTGTCAGTGAGCTACAGAAATGCCGTCCCTTTGTTTTGGATGCTAAACTCCGTCTGACTTCATTGTTGCTGGATTTTGGCACGTTATACTCTGGGCTTCTCCAGCAGCAGAAACACATGGTCTATTAAAGTGGGAATCTTTGGGGACGCGGAGGCAGAGGAACGAGCCAATCATACGTGGCTTTTGCACACTGCCTGTTCTGCAGCTTTGCGGGCAGCTTTCCGGATGGTGTGGCTGGTAGGTACGCGTGTGCCCAGGAGGGCGGAGGGCAGCGGGGGCGCGGAGCGGCCGCGGGCGCGTGGCGGAGCGGGCATGTGCCACGGCCGCGGGGCTGCCGGGCAGACACCCTTCCCTTCCTTCCCCTTCCCCTTCCCCTTCCTTCCCCTGCCCTTCCCCTTCCCTTCCTTCCCCTTCCCCTGCCCTTCCCCTGCCCTGCCCCTGCCCTTCCCCGCGGCTGCCGAGCCCGCTCAGCCCTGGGCGGACTCTCAAGCCGCAGATGAGCACATGAACCACGCTGCCCGGGCGCCGTCAGCCCCGCAGCCGTGGCCGTGCGGGGCACAGCCTGTCAGACGCTCAAACGGCTCCTTTGTCAGAGCCCTTCTTATCTTTGCGTTTGGCTTTTGTTTCCCAATCAGACCCTAGAAATTCATTAGCAGCAGTGAAAGGCGGGGATGCAAAAAGCCATAATGAAAACAAATGATCTATTTAAGCGGTGCTGGGGCTGAAAGGAGGGGTTCGTGGCGCCGGGACTAGAGGAGGAGGAAATCCTGCCACCCGGAAAATGCTCGGACATGCGTGTCCTTCCCCGTGCCAAGGCTCCAAGGAGACAGTTACTACAAAGCCGGTGGTGTGTGTAAAGATGTTGTAGCATTGTCTTTACAGAGCCTCAAACAAATACCAGCGACTGGTCAGAAGGAGAGATCGGTGCTCCCTGTCCCTGCTCCGCTGCCGGTAACGCCCCAACTCCTCTCTGGTACTCCGTGGGCTTTAATTAGAAGCAACTTCCAGTGCCCGTAAAGATTTAAAATCACTTGACTTTTCAAATCCCTCGAGTCCATTCACACGGGGCCTCTGCTCCTGCCCAGCAGCCCCGCCGGGAAGGTGTGGTGGCCGCAGGGGACGGCGTGGCCCGGGCGCCGCCACTGTCCCGGCCCCAGGACACGGACAGGATGGATGGCTGGACCTGACACCAGGCTCTTCAGGTGTCTCCCTCTCCTGTGTTATTTCTTAGACAGATTACTTCACAAATGTTACTGTCCCCTTAAGTGTCACATGGTTCTGAGAATAAAAAGATTTAATCCAAGCATGGCCTTTTTTATCAGAATTGATCAAATAAGAGAAAAACTGAAATAATCTATGTTGTATGATTTTTATTTGTAAATGGTGGGGGGGGGCTTTAAATATCACAGAGGCACAACTTACGTATTTGTCAGGAGGATTTTTTAGGCAAATCTGAATGTCCTCAGCCCCAGAGCTCCGTGCCCAGTCCGAGTGTGCCCACCTGTGGGGCTGGACACACAGCTGGGGACCCCCCTACCTGGGCACCACCCCCGAAAATGTATCACTGGCACAGTTCTCTGAGCTCCAAGAGCCTGTAATTTGTACCTCTGGGAAGCAAAAATGTTAGCAGGGAAAAGGGAAAGAGGCTTCAGCCCCTTTGTCACTCTGTACCCAGCTCTTACACCAGCTGGGTCCATGGGCAAAGGCCCCAGGGCTCTGTCTGTGTCCAGTGAGCTATCCCACTAATTCCAGCTGATTTCACCAGTTACAAACCAAAGACAGACAACACAAAGATTTGATCTGTTGGAGAAATTGGGAGATCTCCCATCACCTGCCACATGTCCACATTTTTCAGTGAGGAAAACAACAACAAACTCTTGTCTGAGGAAACCTGTCCAGTTTGTACCTGGTAAAGACATGCTGGATAATCTTACTCTAATGGGCTTTAATCTATCTCCACAAGTAAATAAACAAACTAAATCCCTTAAGAACCTTCCAAATTTATCCTAAACTACCACTAGTTCTTATCATTAAACTTATAATTGTAAACACAGCAAATAATGGTGAAATCACAGAATTATATAATGGTTTGGGTTGGAAGGGACCTTAGATCCCATCTCATCCCACCCCTGCCATGGCAGGGACACCTTCCACTGTCCCAGGTTGCTCCAAGCCCCAGTGTCCAGCCTGGCCTTGGGCCCTGCCAGGGATCCAGGGGCAGCCACAGCTGCTCTGGGCACCTGTGCCAGGGCCAAATATTTGCTGTTTGCTCAGTTTCCTACTGACCATGGCTGGACTGGGGATGTGGTGCCAATGGGCTTTGGAGTCACTGAAATAAAACCACATTCTCACAGCAGCCTCTGAAAGAGCCTTGTGCTAGTTAAAACGTATTTTGGAAAATCACATGAGAACTGTCTCTCATATGGCAGCATATCACCCAGGTGATGAGCTGCAAACACATTCCCAGGCGTTTTTCTGGATATTGAAATAAAATGGAGGAAAGTTACTAAAAATACGTTCTATTCTTATACCAGAAGATCAAGACGTGCATTAGAAGACAGTAACAAATACCCTCTTGTGCCCTGAAATACAGCCTTGGTCCCATGTTCTCCCCTTCCTCTGCAAAACTATGAAACTATAGCAGAGTATGAACAAAGGCCTTTTCCTCACCAGGCTGAAATCAAAGCCTTCAGTTTAATGACCAAGTCTACTCTAGGTCCAAAAGAACCATTCTGACTAGCATGGACAGGAAAGTTCCTTTTTACAGGGGAAGTGAACAGAGTGTGTTCTACTGACACAGAACCAAAACTGCTGATTTTTCTCCCTCAGCTGGTTAAGGCCTGGGGTCTCTTCTGAAAGCACATGAGCCTCACAATATCCTGCCCTTTGGCAAAATAAAGCTGTACTTGCGTGTACCAGCTGTAGAAATGTAAAAGTTACAATTCCGCTAAACAAGAGCCAATCTTCCCATGGACATTAGAAGAGTAATTGTGCTCTGGAGGCTTTCTCCTTGTCTTCTTTCCACGCACCTCACACTTGCTTTTCATCCCCTGTGTTTGTCTCTTCCACACAATTGAACCTGCAGTTGTAATTAACTAAGGTGCTCAAAGCAATCACCCGAAAGCTCCCCGAGGTATTCACTGCCCATCTCTTCTCTTTCACCCCAGTACAGGGTTTTTTTGAGTTTGTCACCTTCTCCCTCACCCCCTCAGTCTGATGAAGCTCTGAGGTTGGGTGGGAATCCCACAGCATAATCCCACTTTTTCTACCACTGTCATTAATGGAAACAGCACACAGACTGGTCCCAAAATGGAGTGCTTTTGCAGGTGCTATACACTTTTAAAGAAAACTTGCAATCTCCAATGCAATAAACTCAGTCAAGACATGATAGTGTGAGAAAGTCACAACTGACCACACGTGTCGTCTCTCCAAAATCTTTCCAGTTGTCCCCATGTCAACCCTTTCCACTTCCTCCTGTCCCACCTTCTCAGTGCTTTTCTGTCCTTTCTGTGCTCCATCCATTGTTTTCCCCTCTCATTCTCATCAAAATCAAGAACACTGGCCCCAGGGAAGGTGGGATTTCAGCATTGCCATTCCTCCAAAATCTCTGGATTCAGTTTATAACACCTGAAGAACACCATTCATCCCTTTAAAGAACACCAAGGCCTGGAACATTTCCTAACTAAATGGGAAAAAGTAGATGCTTTCCTCAGGATCCTCTGAGATATTGAGAGCACAAAGCAAATGAGAGCTTGCCTATCATACAATTTTCCAAGGTTCCCATTACATGTATGTCTGATGATTCTCAAGAACCTGAAGTGTGCACTCATGTTGTAAACAAAATACTTCAGATAAAAATGTAGGAAGAAAAGAGGAAAGATTTTTAAAGGATAAAAATCCCTGAAGAACTAAATACACAGGAAAAAATTCCAACTCCAAATTTACATTTCTCAGTTTTCCATCAAGACAGAGAACTCTGATGAGTATTTTTCGAGACCTGTCAATAATCTTTCCGTTGCTATCAGTACCACACAAGGTTAGTTTGGTAATACCAAGTATCCCAGAGATTATGAACGACCTTATAATGACTAAGTATATATAAATATATTAAAAGTAGGTACTTCACAGTGACTCACTGAAGTCTGTTTACACAAAAAATAATTTTTAATGGAATGACTTCACTGGGACCACAGGTATTTTTCCAGTGCCAAATCTCCTGGAGGGGATACTGGTAGGAAGGAAAGGGATGTTCAGGAAGATGTGTTTTCTGCCAGCACATCATTTACCATCGCTCTGGGAAACTCATATTTACAAATGTAACAGACCATCCAAATACGATTTACTTTCACCAATTCACATGGAAAATGAACCAGATCAGGAGTCTCGTCCTTTCCTCATCCTTCCTTAGGGCTGTTTGATTAGGACACACGTTCAAGGGACAGTTTTCCTGCTAAGAAGATTAAGCCAAGGGCACTAATCACTCGGCCTGTTCTTTAATGACAGAAACTAACAGTTAAGGTCAACATAAATAATTAAATAACAGAGCCCTGCTGGTTCTTCAGCAGCCCAGACAGAGCTGCAGCCCAGCAAGGCTTTGTAGACATGTTGGAAAAGCACAATCTATGGATGGCCTTGTTCAAAAGACACATCTTCACTGAAAGTAAGAGGAGCCAACAGTGCTGGCCAGCGAGTGAGGTGCTCAGAAACACTTCAGGCAGGTGGCATTTAAACAAAGCCACAGTGCCATGAGAAGGAGGAGTGAGCACACCCTGCACCTCAGGGAGCACAAAGAACCCTCAACTCTGCCTGAGAACAGCTCTGTTACATGTAATCACATCTCTCCTAAGCCAGGTGATTTACATTACACATCCCAGGAGGGCGACCAACACAAAAATCACTTCTACAAGGCTTATGAAAATTAGGTCTGCCTACCTCACTGTGGAAATGCGGAGATGTCACAGGATCTGGTGCTGATGAATGGAGCAGGGGAGATGGTTCCTATTCAGACCAGAAAAAGTCAGTACAAACTCTCCAGATCAAAACCTGCAAATAAAAGAATGGGAAGTATATAAAATATTTTGAAGAATTTGGAATAATGCACCAAAAGAAACAGAAGTTTGGGTACAGCATGGAGTTGTTAATATTTTTTGTGTTCAGTTCCAGCTCAGTCAACATTCCCAGCCATTCCATCTCCTGTGTCACTGAGGGCTGACCTGTAGCACTGCTGACAGATATACTTTGCCTCCTACAAACCAGACAGCTGCACCTCCCAGCCTCCTGCCTTCACAGGGAAAAGCCTCTATCAACTACACTTAGGTGGCTTTGCCCACAGAAACCCCCGTGGTCACCTGTACCACAGACCCCGACCCAGCCATCAGCAAAGCCAGAAGCTCTGTGGTCTCTTCTGCTCTAACCAGGGCAGCCTGGTCTGGCTGCTCACACACCCAGCAGGGGAGCAGAGACATCAGAAAGGAAAACAAACACAGTGAAGAGTCAGGGAACACAGCCTGATTCAGGAAAAGTCTTCTGCTTCCCAAGGAAAACCCTCCTTTTGGGTGCACAGCTTGGCACCTGGGTGGGCAGCTGACCAGGAGGTGTCCATGCAACTGATGCCAGGAGGTTTTTGGGACAGGAACTTTCCCCTTCCAGTGGTGGTTCTTGCTGCAGTCACACATCTGTGGCTGTCAGGAGTTTATAACTAGAAATTACACAACTCTCATGAAATCCTGCTTGCTGTTGCCCAGTTTGTTGCTCCTGCTTTGTTTCTTGCTCTACACCTGAAGCTGTTGTGGCTGCCCCATCCCTGGCAGTGTCCCAGGCCAGGCTGGGTGGGGCTTGGAGCAGCCTGGGCTAGTGGACACCTGGGAAGGTGTCCCTGCCCAGGGATGCAGTGAATGTTCAGGCCCTTCCAACCCAAACCATCCTGGGAGTCCATGGAAACTGTGGGACACAATCGTGTGTGAGACACACCGGGGGAAAGGCTAAACCACCACACATTCAAAGCTTGGTTTAAACCAACGGAAAAAGGAAGTTATCTGAAATAAAAAAGGTACTTTCAGGAAAATGGAAGTTGTTTCCAAACAATAAAAATAGAAAAGGATATAAACCCAGCACACTAAGTGCAAACCCACGATAAGGCAAGGCAAAACAGGGTCTGGAGAACAATCATCAGAGTTCGGAGAGCTAATAAAAGCTTCTCCAACACAAAAGCAGGAAGCCTGTTTGTCACCCGGAGCTGCTGATAGATGGGCAAGGAGTAAAGGGGGGAATTAAGAAAGATAACGGCACAGCAGCAAAATTAAATTAATTCCTTGCACTGCCATTCACTATGCCGGGGTCAGCAGGGTTCATATGCCAGAGCAACAAATCACCAGAGGCCGACAGTGCTTCCTCAAGGAACCCAAATATGAAATCACTGAACTTTCTTCCTTTGCGTCTGAGGATTGGAAGGTGACAAATTTTTACAGAAGACTTTAGGAGTGACCCTGGGAATGAGAGACCACAAAGTCTGATTTCCAGAGCAGGCAAAAGGGTAGAAAACTGGGACTGATCAGAATTAGCAGCCATGAATAAACACATCTGGGGCAGAGCCTGAAGGACAAGAGCAGAGTTTATATGTTCAGATCCGAGTCATCTGATGAGGAACCAGCCCTGCTAATACAGGAGATTTGGGCTGATACAGTGGAATCTGATTTTCTAAAAGCTTTTCTAGAACATCCCTCACTAAAGGTTCTTAAAGAAACTAAACTGTCATGGAGTAAGAGGGATTAATCTTCCTGTGAATTCCTGATAAAAAGACAGGAAAAAAAGGGTACAAGCACTTAGCAAGAATTTAGCAAGAAATTCCTGCTCTTCTGGAGCAGACATTCTGCACTGCTTCAGCTTAGTCATGAATAACTTGCAAGAGGAGAAAGCAAAGTGACACTCAGGTAATGAGGGTAACATGCAGAGTTTTTCAGAAAAGTCCGTTTAAGAGAGAAGAGTTCCTGCCAAACCACCCGGAGTTCAGCCTGGAGCCACAGTGCCAGTGCACATCTGTGAAATGGGCCCTCTAATGGGATCCATTACTTGACTGTGGCAGGTGCTGTGAGCCTGCACTCCCCCGGTCTCTGAGGTGGCACTGGAGATGTGACAACCATCCTTTGGCTGCCACCAGGCTAGCTCCTGCTGAACACCTGACTCCATCCTCTGACCGACTGATGAACGAAGGAGAAATCTCCCTGCAGACACCTCCCACCTCGGAGGATCATCCTCCAAATCCAATTGCAAGGGATGGAATCCCTTTCGTTGTTCTGGCATGGCTGCAGGTGGGCAGGGGCTGCTGAAGCTGCCCTTGCCCTGCCCAGGAAGGGGCCTGCAAAAGACTCCTGTCCCCTGGGTGGGGCAGATGGAGAGAGATGGCTCTGAACCTGTCACAAGAGGACTGCTCTGGGGAAAGCACCCCCCTTAAAAGTTAAATAATCTCGTTAGAATGCTGGAAGGAAACCTGTCTCTCTGCCTGGCCTTGCCAGCTCCTCTCCTGGACAGAAATCCCTCCTGCCTGGCTGAAGCTGGCAGGGAGCTGTGCCAGCGT
>WAAE01018188.1:0-10414 GCA_013400495.1 Nicator chloris | reverse complement strand
ATGACATGTATTTGAGTCTATAATTTGGCATCTGGGATGTAGAAATGGTTGCCACCCAAAGCTTTGCTTATAATCCAATGATAAATGACATAAGAAGTGTCTGTTCCTAGAAATGAAGGGTGGTCAAAGAAACAAGCTTTGAAATCCTTATTCTTTGCCTTTTCTATTTACACTATGGTTCCACTGAAGTATTCATATACCTGATGGATGGCAAACAGGAACATTGTGACAGAAAGGGCTCTGCTTGGTAATCCAAATGCTTAGAGGTAGATCACATCTCCTGAGCTGCTGATTTTTAGCTCTGTGTAGGTGGAATGTAGCCAAACAATGTCCGCATAGTTTGTGCACTAGTGTATAATTAGCCAAGTACTTAAGCTTTTCTTTTTGTTTTTGATCTTTTGCATGTGATAGCTAATGTTCTGTACATAAAAATGAGACAAAGTGCTCTCTCCAGTTCTTTTGGAATATTTCCATTTATAGAGATGTCAGAGAGCTTTTTTTTTGTTATAATTCTAGGGAACATGAATGTCTGAGCTTCTGAACTGATTAACATCTTGTGCATGCAAATCTAACACAAAAGAATCTATTTACAGCTTGACTTCACAGCAGATTGCTACCATATTAGCAAACACCTTTAAGTTGTTTGAAAAAGTGATGATTTGTTATTTCCTCTAGGCTGTGTATCTCTCACTTATATATGGCTAGTTTTTTTCTCTCTTTTAATGATATTCCCATCATCAGCACCACCACCAAAAAAAAAAAAAAAAAAAAAAAAAAAAAAAGCCTTTAATAGTAGCTCCCTGAGTTGATGGATAATATTCATAAAATAATTTAAGGTGTGGCATGGAAGCTTCCTCTTTCAGTCTATCTGTGGTTATCCTCAAGGTTTTACTGATGGCTGCAAGACAACCCATAGAATCTTAATGCAAATTAGAATTTCAATGTGACTATGACTGAGTATGAAGAGAGTGTGCAACTAAATACATCAGAATAAATTACTAAAGAAATCTGATTTAAAGGGTTTAAAAACCAAATTTCTGTTTAGCTGCCTGTGCTGTACACATATATTATCAATTTAATATTGAATCAATACAATTTCTGCTGTAGACGTAAAAATTGATGTGCATTCATTAGCTACAGACACCAATAAAGCGAAAGCTGAATGATCATTCAGACTATTTTACAATCTCATGCCTAGGAGTGGTTATTTTGGGTCAAGGATATTGTGAAGGAGAGGACAAGCAAGGACAAGCAAGAAAGCTTGCTCATTTGCTCCTGTGTTGTGCCTGTTCTAAATTTGGCTGTTTTCAGGGAATTCAATCCTAGCATGTTTAAAAGCAGTGCTGAATGAACAAAAGCTTGTCTGGACAAAGGGGACCAGATTCTTACTTGATGGGAGTTATCATGGCTGCACTTATATCAATTAAGCTATGGGTTGCTATATACAATATTCTAAAAAACACACACTTATGCATATTGAATATATGTATATCTTTATATTAAGGTATTAATGAAGAGGAAGGCAGAATCAGATAAATGTTTACGTTTTAATGGGCATGGAGAGTAAACCTACTCAAAGGTAATAGAAATATTTTTTTGTAGTTAAATGTAGACTAAGAAATGTGAAAATAGAGACTGGTAAATGTTAAATAATAAAGTTGTAACTTGGTAGAAATCTCACAGTAGAAAACTTACANACCAAGCACAGGGACAGGTTGTCCTGAGAGACTGGAAATCTCCATCCTTGGAGATATTCAAAATCCATCAGCATGTTGTCCTAAGTAACCAGCTCTATGTGCCCCTGCTTGAGAATGGGGGGTTGGTTTAAATGAACTCTAGAAGTCTCTTCCATCCTCAGCCATTCTGTGGTTCTGTGAAACAAGGCTACTAACTGCCGAATTTTTGAAAGTTTGAAGCTTGTTTATGGTGCTGGACTTTTGCAACAATGAAATGAAGACTATTTTAGGCATCCATTTAAATTTATCTATTAGAAGGCTTAAAACTCAAGGAAAATAAATTACTGTCATGCTAATGTGAGAATTATACTTTATGTGTAGTTGAAATTGTGCAAATAGAGTGGAAAGAATGTAGCTGAGCTAACTAACATGCTAATTCCTCTTAATGGTAGAAGAAAAAAAATTGATGAAAATGAGACTTCACTGAATGAAAAACATTCCAAGACTGGGGGAGACAGCTTCTAAGAAGGACGTGAAATAGTCAAACCTAAAATTGAAGCCAGTGCTTGGATGTGAACCTTACCATTCCTCTTTCATAAGTGGTCTATTTTTCAGTAGATTGTGATATTGAGACCATTCTATGCTAATAAGAAGACATAAAAATATTGTGTACACCCACTTACACACACATGACTGTTACCCATGCAGTACCTTAACGTACAACAAAGCATGAAGAGTAGGATGGAAAGAGCAGTCAGAGGGAGAAAATCTTCTGTGAGAGGCTGACATCACAGCCTTTTCAGGTAGCTCTTGAACAGACTGAATATGGAAGGGAAGAGCAGGTGTTCATCTGAAATAAGGTCACCAACGAATAGAATACCAGACACAGTTTGCTAAAATTGTGTCTGACTCATTTTGGAACAGTATGAAACAGTTTTTTCTAAAAAGGACCAGTTCTCAAAAGGATTTTTTTTCTCCAAAGAGCTGGTTGGTCAGTGTGCTTTTAGAACATCATCTGAAGGGCCGAGTTGTTGAGAAGTGCTGTTACTATGCCATTCAAGCTTTCATTGTAAAACCTTTGCTCTTCCTGTCTTCGTAAAAGTAGTGAAGGTGAGCTATTACAATAAAATGATGCTCAAGTATTTTGGTGCTTCAGTTATCTTATATTCTGCCGCTCTTCAATCTATTGTATGCCTACAGAGCATTATAAATGTATCAAGATGTAGTTTGTGGTTTATCATTGTCAAAATATAATGGAAGTGTGATTACTACAATAAATGCTGAAAGCACTAAACCCCAGTAAATGATACCAAATCTTTAAGAAAAATCCAAATTAAGACTTCCTAGTTGTTTACAAAATGTAATCCTGTGTTTGTTGTCATACACAAGCACAATGCTAAACAATTTTTAACAAGAACAGACCTTAATGATCAGAGATATAACAAAGAACGATATATTAGGCTGCCTTATAAAAGATAATTTCTTCTCTGTTCCTGTCTGAAAAATATGGCTATTAATCAGTCAGACATTGTGTGTTACCTAAACATTGAATTAAGTCAATCAGCAGAGAAAAGAGGGTAGAGTATTGGAGATAAAAGAGCTTGGACACCTTGTGAAGCAGAGAAAATTGATTAGGAGGGTTTTGGGGTTCCCACTAAGCAAACAGTTTCCTTTGTGATCCTTCTTCTGAATTCTTATCACTTGTGTCTGCTGATGTCCTCTGCCAGCCTCTCATTCTTAAAGTTTGTTCTCAATAAAGTCCCTCAAGATGCTTGGTTTATTCAAGCCTGGCTAAGCTTAAATAGCTGTTTCTCATGTTGACTTGGCTCTATATATATATATATATTTTTTTTTTTTAAATTCTTGAACTCACAGTTTTAATTTTTGAGATTTCTCTATCACAAGAAAGACATGCTTTTTTAGCAGAGCAAAATCTAATGGAGCATTATAAAACAAGGGAGATAACCTTTTTCTTATGCTCCTATTTGATTTGGAAATATTAGATGATGTGTTGAACAGCTCTTTAAAAATCTTGCAGATATGACTGATATCACCTTTATTGACATTACTCCTAAGTATTTATATTTTATTACTTGTTTCAAAATGGAAAAAAGGTCTCCTTTGTAGGATCAAAACTGGAACAGTAAAGATGAAGAAAATCCATGTCTCTGCATTATTCTGTAAATTCTAATTATAATTAAAAAAAAGCGCGAATTACTAACTTTTCTAGTATCTTGTAATATTTTTCATTGAGACCATTTTTACATTTCAATTTTACAGTGACTTACATTTCACCCTCAATTTTGATGGTTTTTAAAGCACTTAAATTAGCTGCTAATACAGTTATGCTATATCCAGGAATATTCTCAGTTCTGTTGCTGCATGTTCAGTTACTGATAAATTATAGAAGGGATCATCCCAAGCATGATGTCTCTTACGTCTGATGAGAAAATGCAGCTGCATGGTTCACACTCAGATAAAATTAATATATCTATACTGTGCTGGGGAATTTTCTTGCTAAAATGTTGAAGAAATCTGTTGAGTTTATGTTAAAGTCATTCATAAAGTTGGTGATGAGATTACTGATGATGCCCATATTCAGGATTAATTTGTCATACAAAATACTAGAGGTTGTTCTTATGAAGGATGACAGTACGTTTCCAACTGTTTGAATATCTTAAGTGCTCTGTCTAAATTAAAATTCTTAACCTATTACTACCTGAACGGATAATTAGTAAAATTCTTTATAAATTCCATTATCTGTGTGAACCAATAAGTGGCAAACCGATAGTTCTTTACTTTTCTTTTAAAATAAATATATGGGAAAAGTGGGATGATATAACATTCGACTATTTGAATTTGCCTTTAAGAAGGTTTACTCAAGATGAACCTGGATTTGTCAAAAATCTTTTGTCTCTCATGGAATTCACTTAGAGCCTAAAAATGTATTAATGTAAACCAGGGGTAAAATCCTAACCCATTGCAACAAATTATAAGACTGCTTCAGCTTCAGAGGTTACCACAAATTTATTGTGGTTGCCTACAGAAAAAAATCCTGAGAAGCATGAATGTAAATGCTCCAAATTCATTTACATTGTGATGACAATCTGAAATAATCTTACTGTTCATATTATTTTCTTCACATGATTTTACTTTGACATTTCCATTAAGTGTCTTTGTTTTTAGGAGTGGATCTTGATGGCTTGAGATATTTTCTGAAAAATTTCAAGGCGCTTTTTACCAACATGCTATAAAATTTCAAGCATGATTTAACATTTTCAATTCTTCTATTTATCTTTGCCTCTGTATTTCAGTCGGACATTTCCTCAGCCTCCATTCTCTGACAAGTCTGTGGACTTGGGTTTCTGTTTGGAGATATGGCTTGTTTAGCTAGCAAAAGCACTCAACTGTATGCCAGAAGCTGTGGTTATTATTTAGAACTAACAATGTTGAAAATGCAGTGCTTGTTTTTTCAGTACTTATTTTGGTTCTGTTTGACGGCACTGGGCCAAAGTCATGAACAATATGAAAAGCTAGAATTCTATTGATGTTGGTATATTCAGTCGTCTAACTTGGAGGCTAGATTGGCCCATTGCCTCTGCATTTCAACCTTCAGAGGATCTGATACCAGAGCAATGGACACAAAATGCATTTGCCTGTCAGTCTTTTTCAGCTGCTCAACAGTCGGTATGGTATATTCTCTATAGCTGTAATTACAGTTCTCGAGGGATAGTCAAGACACAGGGCTTTCATTTCAGACAATGCTTGTTGCCTCAGGGGGGAACAATAAACATGCAGATATTCTCAGCCATTGGCACTCACAATAGCTGTTCCTAGATGTATAGGATCATAATGCTGACGAATTGTATGGCTTGTTGCACATTTTTTTATATAGTTGCCAGCAGTCTCAAACTGCAAACTAGTCCACAGGCTGAATTAACTTAAACTTCATCTAAGCTATAGCTATATCCATAGCCCAGTGAAATGGCAAAGAGAGCTGTGTAATAAGTTTACAAATATGCATAGACTGCACAATACATTTCAAAGTTATTGTTATCTGCCTGGTAAATAAACACTTTTAGATTGGTGGGTCTTAAACTGAAGGTGAGATGGAGTCTGCTGAGGTTTCCCTTCTCCTGCATCAGAACTTGACCGCACATTGGGAAAATATAGGCACCAAAATGGTCCTCTGGTGCTGTCCGACATTATCCTTGAGGATCAGCCAACTTTATGCACAACTGGTTAGGAGCAAGTGCTGGAACATCTTAGCACAAGGAATGGCAGGCTCTGTTCTCATCAAATACAACTGCGTGCAGAAACAAAAGACTGCTGTTAAAGGAATCACTTGTGCTACAGGAGGCTTGCATGCAGCCAAGGTGGGCCTGGATGCTCGGTCTTGCATGCCAGTCCATCAACTCACTGCCTACTGCAGATAAGACCTGGGTAGCAGAATGAGCTGCCCTCTCCCTTCCCCTCTGCATGTGACAGTCTGACCTGGCTACAGGAATCAGAGATGGAAATGGAAATGGTCTGTCATTCCTTGTCATAAACAACGGCTGTTCGGAAGAAATTGAAAATGTTCTAAAGTGGAGGCAAAAGTGCATTCCTATTATAAATGTCATTTATTTAAATACCAGGATCACTGAAAGGGTATTTTATTCATTTTCTTGCTTTTGAAAAGTTGAAGGAATATGTCAGAGAGTTTCACCTCAATGATCACAGTACAGAAAGCAAAGAAACAAGAGGTCAGCTGGCAGTTGTTGGTTTTCCCATTACATTATACATCAGAAAATTAAGCTCTCTATGATTTACCATTTGTGTTGCTTAATGCTTTTATTCAGTTTTTAAAATTCACTTAAAAAATAGTGTTGAAATTCATAAATCCTTAATTCTGTCAGAATGTAAATAAATTAGCATAATTAATAATTAAATTGTTATGCCTTCTTGTTCCGAAGGTAGAGTACTGTTGCTAAGCCATTTTTGGGGGCACTATAATGATTATCAGTATAATAGATTACTTATCCAGTACCTTTTGTTCTTTTAATAAAGGTAAGAAATGGAGGGGTTGATTATTTTTGTTGTCTTAGCTGGAGATTACTAAATGGATGACTTCTTTCAGGGTTGGATTTAAATAGGTTTGGACACATTTCACAGGAGTCTGTATCTTTCCCATTCACAGAATTCCCACAGAAGCAGTGATCCTAGTAACTTCAACATCTTAAAAATACTTGAATGACTTTTTTTTCAGGTGTTACTGTGGTCAGCCAAGCTTCTGTGTGACTAGAGTGAAGGAAGAGTGAAAGGTTTCTTGCATCTTTTCTTTGAAGCCATACATCTTCCTCTTCATGTGACTTTATGTGTATATCTTTTTGTTCAGGGCAGAAATAGTTTTAGGATGAATGTGGCCGGGAAAGAAAAGAAGGATTGTCTGGAGGCCCCATATGGCCTACATTTATAAAAATGATGACAAAATATAAGGACAGATGTAAAAAAAAGGTTAAATATTTTTAGGGACATACATTTGCTCCACTCACTCTTCCTGTAGATAACTATGAATGAAAAGGTAGAGAATTAGGTTCTGAATATTCAGTATTGCAGTTCTTCCAGTGTAAACTTTCATGTGTGAGTAGTCCACTGTTCTTCCACTCAGGCAAGAGAGGACAGTCAAGGAAAACAAGTTAGAGGTTTGCTGTGAAAAAATACTGCTGCATTAAACATCCTTTGAAAGATGAGCTTTGCAACAGGAGATGTGCACCACAACTGAAAGACAAGGGAGATCAAATTAGGGGCTACAAACAGAAGTAGAAATACCTGTCATCAAAATTCATTTGTGTTGTCTAAACTCAGAAGCTAAAAGTAACACAATCCTGCTTATCAGAAACTTAGTGGATTTCAGGTGGATTATTCTAGAGTTGTGACATATTTTTGACTGTTGAGAACAATTTTTTAGTTAATAAGAGCATGATAACTTTTCTTCTCAAGATCTCATCTGCACATCAGGGTAAGTCACAGGAGGATACATGTGCTGTGGGACAGAAACTAGGATTATTACACTAATTGTTTATGAGTTACTCAGAGCAACCAGAAGAAGATCTTATGTTCTTTAAATGAGGAGGACTGCCAATTAGGTTTTTTGAATTACTTAAGAGTCAAATAATTAAATAATGAAATAATTGAATAAATTTTGTGTTTCTCCCAATTTTACCACTAGCCAGCAATCAGATAACTGCTTCTAATCAAAATAAGAAGTGGAATGATTTTAAGGATTTAACTTCTGTTGCGGGACTTAAACTACCTGTGATTGATAATGTGCCTGCAAGGTTTGGGAGCCTTATTGATCATACAAAGTTTGAAGTTCCTCAGAATTACTTTGCAAAAAACTTATGAACTCCCATGGGACTAAAAGACATAGAACTTGAACTAAATGCATCCTTTATTTTTGAATACCAATTTAAAATACCTGGTAAGAAAAATGGAAATAAAATATCATTTTAATACAACAGAATTTTAAAATTTTGGTAAATTCAGTTTTGATTATGAATGTTTGCAATTTTTAAATTAATTTTTAAAATTAAATTAAAATTTGAAATTATATTGTGAACACAATTTAAATAACACCAGAGCTCAGAGTAGTTGACTAGTCCTTTGGCTTTAGAGGGAAGTTTGGGTTTGTTGAATTAATTTTCAGCTCTCCTCATGGATTACTGGATGTTTCTGTGCTGTAAAGATGTCTTTTCCCCCACTTCTCTAACTGTGCTCTTGGGCCTGTTTCAGGGGAGCGTGCATAACTAACTTCCATCACTTCAGTACAAATAAAATAAACTGCTGGAGTCTTTCTTCCCCCGAGTCATTAGCTGGGCAACTGCATGCCTCCTCCTTTTATTCATCTGATTGTACATATTGCTTTACCCAGAAAAACCTGCTTTATGTGCTTCTCTTCTCAATATATTTTTGCTTTGTCTTCCTGAGTCTTAAGCCATATATATTTTTCTTCCTCAGAAACCAGCTTCCAGAGAGAACTAGAACTAAACCTCTTTAAGGGTTGCACCTTTCAAAATGACCCATTGCAGACAGACTCAGTGATTTTAATTCACTTTTACCTTCCTTCAGCAAAAGAGATCACAATTAAATGATCTGCTGGCAAGAGAAACAATTAGTGACAACGTGAAGCACTCCAGACTTCTCAAAGAGCATTCAGAGTATAAAAATAACTAAGTTCATATTTGTTTCTTTTGCCTTTTGGTTTTAGAACAGTTTAAGTCCACCTGAGTGATATTTTCAAATTCTCTCCTGCAACTAGGGATCTGCTTGTATATTTTATTTACAAGCCACATGGCCTTCTTCCTCAAACTGCTCATACAGTCTTGTAAGTAAGAACCAAAAAGCACAGAAGAGGCTACAAAATATCTGATAAATCCAGAGAGCAAATATGGAATGTGCAACTTCCATTAGACTTTACTGGGGGTGTTCCCTTCCTTGCCTTTATTGGGGATGGAGGAAAAAAGAAAAAGAGGAGGGCATAATTGCAGTTCTTTACACAGTCAATTTATTCTCACTTCTGCTCTAGCAAAGGTGAGACTAAGGACAGTTTATAACAACAGAAAATCTTTTGCTAAACTGGAAGCTTCACTTAGCTCAACCAGTCTCATATACAACAATGAAGTTCCCCTTTGATGATATTGTTTATTCTCATTGTATGAGTTGTTTTTACACTCAGGTGACTTCAGAACTGAGCCTGCGATAAAGTCAGTGTGAGTGAGGATACTGTTTCAGAGGCCTACAATATGCTTATTTTAAATGGAAGAAAATTCTAGAAGCAGCTCTTTACTTTCTTACTGAAAGTGGAACTGAAGCTGAGAGAGAGCCATAATTCTACCTCTGCCACTGCACAATGGGAGCCGGGGGCATGAGGGACAACACTAGAGGAAAGCAAAATTTGAAATCTGTTTAAACAGCAGAGACTATGAAAGCCAGCTTGCATAACAGGGTAGAACTGTACAGACATTTCAAGGTGTGCAGCCCTCTAGTGTTTCAAGATCAAATACTGTGAACAGTGGGATCCAACAGCTTTTCTCCAGCTAAGGGAGCTTTCTGCTGTGCCAAACAACTTTTGCATTTTCATTCCCAGCTGAAGTGTAGCAATGGAGAGACCTGATTCAAGTAAATTACTCATGCATCTGCTGCTTGCCTGTGTGTCACTTATATGGAACAAGTTACAAGTTCCAGCAGCTTTTATAATCAATGCAGCAGCTCACCAAAGAAGACATACTCTGCACAGACAGATTTTGTCATTTGTTCTGTCAGTTCCATACTTGCCAGATATGGTATATCACAGAAAATCTCTTTATATTATAGTGCTTTGCAATAATTCTGAATTTCACTGAATTTCATTGAAAAAAATAGAATCTTACTTTTTACTTTCAAAAATGAATTTGACCCATTGACCTAATTTGGTTCATTCTGTTTCACCAGTCACTTAATGTGCCAACTTTCTGAGGCAAAATGTTTCCATAGAGGTGCCTACTCACCTGTTCTGGAAACCTAACTCAAACAAAAAAAAAAAAAAATTCCTCCTCTCAAAACAGCCCAAAAAACTAGCCCCAAATGTGGCAGGAGCACATCACACAGAGACCCTGGCCCCGCTGGCCAATGTGTGTCTGCTGACAGCCTTTCATGCCCCTATTTTCATGTCTTACAGCAGCACACTGTGGCTATGGCAGTGTGCTGGTTTTGGCTGG
>WAAE01018177.1:0-29735 GCA_013400495.1 Nicator chloris | reverse complement strand
AATAAAATCAAATGTAAAATATTAATATTTTATTTAACTGCTGGAGCATTAAGAAAATCCTGTATTTGTATACAGAGTCATACTTTTTAAAATTATTATGACCTACATAGATTATGACCTGTGTACCACCTGGCACTTGGCATATTTGCCATCTAATAACAACAGAAGGAGAATCAGCAGGCAGGTAACTTAGAGTTACAAGAGTTAGTGAGATGTGCTGACAATCACAGATGGAAAAGTCTGGCATTAGGAAGTAAAATGAATCCTTTAATTTTTCCTTTTAATGTACAATAGTGATCTGCATTAAGGAAACATTAAGATTCCATCCTTTGATGCCAAATACCGCTGGGAATATTCTACCAGAAATAATTTCAAAATGTCACTTATACAATAAAAAGTGAGATGTTTTAGATAAAACAGCTGCCTTTAATATTCTACCTAATGGAAACCTGAAAGTTGCTTCTATAGTGTTTTATTTGGGAAAAATTAAAATAAAAAGAGGAAGTCTAGACACCCACTTTAACTTGTCTGAGATTTTGGAAGAATAGTCACAACTGATTAAAACTTGTTCTCACTCAAGGAAATGTGATGGTTATGCTTCCAAGGTCTTACTGGTTTGGTTTTGGAAGGGTGGAGGGGGAGATGTGGGTGAGGACAAGGATGGGAATGACTGTTACAAAGGATGTGATACTGTTAGAAACAATACAAACCTCTGGTTCGAGTTCCAGCAGCATCAGACCTCTGCACACCACCAGCGAGCACCATGGCTACAGCCAGCTTCACCAGGTACAATCCAAAAACTTGAGGACACAAGCTAGCCAAAATTTCGTTCCTCCCTAAAACGGGAGCAAAAATGGCACTCAGCAGAGTTAAAACTTGGCTTCCCATATACTCCCATGTACACTGACAAATAATTTGGGCAAGAAGAGTAGGTTAGGAAGGAGATTTTTAATTTTTTTTTCTTTGAACAGGACCTAGAGCAGTTGTTTGATCCAAACTTCCTTCATTATAGAGAAGTTAGGCAAGTCACAATCACAAGCAGCAAAGCCAATCCTATTGCAATTTAAGGAATGTATGGTATGGACAGCAAGATAAAAGGCACTAATGAAATGCCATCATGCAAATTCTTTTGTTCCACATTTACAGGTGTAGAAGCTGTGAAACGTGGAAGTTTACAGATTTCAAAATGTCCCCTTGCAAACTGGTGTGTTGTACATTTAAGAAAAAGAAGAAAACTCCTAACACTTATTTTGCCTTAAGCCTGTGCACACATAGTGTGCTCATTCCCTCATTGTTACCTCCTGCTGTGTCACAGGTCCCTCTCCTCCTCCCTACTATAGTCTCTTTCCAGCATCAGAGTATTTCAATCTCCTCTGAAAAAGCTGATGGTGTGGAAGATATGTAACAGGATTAATTCTGTTCTTTGAGATTCTGACACTACCAGCACCTAAGGGGTCTCAGGTTATATGCTGTGTGTTACTTCCATTGCTAGGGAACAAAAGAGAGTGACCCACTTTGAGAGCTTAACTTCGTGTTTTAAATTTAGATGCAAGTACATGGTACTGGCAAAATATAGGCACCTAATGGATGACTTCAGGTGTGTATGTTTCATTTGGAGGTATTCTGAAGGAATTAACACATCATCCAAAAGTGAAATTTTAAGAATGTTTTTCAGCCACGCACAGCTCAAGATTTAACTCCACAGTTAGGAGTTAGCATCATTAAGTGACTGACATAAAATGCAGTCGCAGCTATCATTATCTCTTGAAAAACAGTACAGAGGTACACACACATTCTGTGGCCTTAGATTCCTCAGTCAGATTTGATCTCTGCCCTCAATTTCAACTCAAATTCAGACAAAGAGCCTGAAACAGACATCTTGAGCAGTCAGGGTCCTTCTAATTTCCACCTCAACTTTCTTGTAGCCGCTTCATAGTTATTTATTCAGAATGGGTAATATTACATAAAATCACATTGCTCCCTGCAGGCGTCCAAAAATTGTCCTGCGAATGAAAGATTAAAAGGGACCTTCCAAGAAGATCCTGAGTTATTTTCTGAACAGTTCTAACGAGAATGATAAGAAATATTCCCATTCCAAACAGCAGAAGGAAGAAATGTTATCATTCCAAACAGCCTAGCAGGAAGCTAGCAATTAAATTGCTTTCCAGGAAATGTAGTTCTGAAGAATCTTTAACACTGACCGGATCTACACTTTCTTATTGTGAGCAGGCTCATTTGAGGGAGGTTCCCACCTGCTTTTCCTCTTGCTTGTCTTTAAAGAAGAAAGACTAAGCCTTTTCCATGGTTTTACAAGGCAGAGTGTCAGCCTAATAAAGTTCAGGCCATAAAGAGTCCATTGAGCTTCTGCTGAGTTGAGGAGAAGGCACTCAGATTGTGGAGAGGGACAGAATTCCAGACAGAACTTCTGGTAATTCCAAGGTGGTTGACTGCGGACCATGGTAAGTTTAGGACCCAGCATACTGAACACTGACTGTTCTGGGAGCCACTGTGAATTGGGAGGCTCTCCTGCACCTAACTCAAGGGCCTAGGCATCCAAGAGTCACATTAAAGATAGGATTTGCTAATCCCTATGGTAAAGATTCAGAGCTTAATTTGGGATGCAGAGACAGTGTGCCAGCTCTCTCGCCCCAGAGGCAACAGCTGTGCTGACTAAAGGCAGATCTGGTCCACCCTATTTCTTCTAGGAAGTATGCTGCTTCTTGCTTGATTATAAAACACTTTCTTTTTTTTCACTCTGATACTTACATTCTTTCTCATTTCTTGTTAATAAATGTTCCAAGAAAGACTCAAATAGAAAGCTCAAAGAATGAAGATCAATGCAGTAGGTTTAGTACTTCCTTCCACCCCCACCCCAGTAATATTAAAGTAAGAATTTACTTCCTTGTAGTGGAAAAAATATATTCTTGATGAATGGGTGATGAGATAGGATAATGGGGGGAAAATGTGTTCACTCACTGTATTTTCACTCCTAATTTCATCTCTATCCAATGAAGAGCCCTACTTAAAAGCTTTCAACTACTAACCTGCTAAGGGATCGCTCCTATGCCTTTCCCAGAAGTCTTCAAATTCCTTGCGAACCTCTTCATCAATTACAACCCCTGCTAGCTGTTCATTGTTCACTTTAACATAGTTGGCTTTTAAAACAAGCTCCAAGTCACAGCGTGCACCCTCGTGGAAAGGCTTCCACCTCTGCATTACCACTCCATACACTGTGATGTCATCTCCTAGAGGTAACAACAAAAAATTAGTGAAATAACATTACTTGATACAGGCAGACACTTCAGCTAGGTGTAATGCACAATTATGTGATCTAGATCCTGTGTTACAGTTAATAAGGTTAAAAAAATCAAACAACAAAAAGCAAAACTTCCTGCAGTAACTGGAAGTCTAAAAGAAAAATAAGGTAGACTACTTAAGTCTGTGGTAGGCAGTTGTTATGTCTTTTCACCGCTATTTAAGGGACGTGAAGTCTTAAAGATATAGCTCTGCTTGCCTCCTCTTTTAGAAGAGAGGAATTCTGGTAAACTGTAGAAGCTCTTTCAATTAGATTGATTATACAAAAAAAAAAAATTAGTCAAAACTTACTTGGCTTCTGGAAACCTTTGTGATGAACCCCAGAATCACGTGTTAATATTCTGAGTAGAGTGTTCTTCTGAGAAGTACAACCACAAATTAATTTCCTGTGGAAATGTGCCTATCTGAGTATTTTTAGTCTACTCTTCATTCATCCTCCTGCCAATTAGCTTCTTCTTTGAATGCCAAGTAGCTTTTTCCACTTACAGTACTCCTTAGATAGGAGGCCAGGTCTCCTGGCTCTCTGAACCAATGGAGGGGCACCTCACGCTGTGTTACTCAATCTCCTGGGGAGGTTTGGTGTTCTACACCAACAAGATTTATTGTACTTGCTGTATGTCACAACACATTACTTATTGAAACTGGTCTGTCAAACAGTCAAGATGTAACCTGGGGGTGCATGACATTTTCTAGAATGATCATCAGCTGTCACGCTAATGCTCAGCCTGAAACAGCAACGCGACAGATGAACACACCTCATTCGAGGAGCCCCCAGCACTGACAGCCACTTGACAGAGATTCATCTCAAATGGAAAACTAAAAATACTTGTGGGTACAACATAGGCAATTTATGCTATATCCTCACCAGACTTGCAACTGTCCACCAAATCATCTTCAAGAACAACCACCATGCAACGAGGGATGCTTCCAACAGACAGCCTCTGAACCTAGGTGATGGGAAGGAAAAGCTCTTCTTAAGAACTGCACCTTTCAAAAGCCTTTAATTTACAGCTGCTCTGGCCTACTGTCCTTTCCTGGGACTGAGGTCAGTTCTTGCTTTTTATCACAAAACTTACAGCAAGGATGTCAATGCTGCCCTGAACTTAACAATGGAAGTTTAATGCTGATATTATATGGAAATGGGATTGGGTATTAAATTAGCAGAATGTACTTGCTGCTGGGAGACCTTGTGTGATTTCAATGTCTTGCTGAAGAAAACTCACTAAAAGACAACATTTGAAAGACCTGATCTTCTTTTTTTTTTAATAATCTAATTTGAGTTATTACTAGATACTTCTTCAATATATAAAGTTGACTTTGGGTACTGAAGCATGTGCATAGGTCAGATAACCCTTCACTGAAGCAGATACTGAGAGAATATTCTCTATATTTTTCTGGTATTTAAGCATGACTTGAGAGTTTAAGTTTACACCTAGGTGTCAAGGATTAAATCAAAAACAGGAAAACCCAAATATATATTGACAAATATGCCAATAACTCCTGTAATTATTTTTCTTTTCTCCAGGGCAAACTCTGTGCAATCTTCTCACGGTTCCAACCAGCAATCTTTCCATTTACACTTAGAGCTTGCAACAGTTTTGAGAGCATCCACTGCACAAGAACAACAGTCAGAAGTACTTTTTCATCCTGCAGCATTGGTCATACATGCTAGAATTCTAAATGTATTCCCTCTCTGGTGCCTAGGAAGGTTAATTCACCCTTGAGTATTATCTGAATGGCCACAGGCAGTTCACATCACTGTCAGTCCTGATGGCACATGCACGGTTATTTGCAGAGCTCAGGAGGAAACACAAGGGAAATTCACTCCTAGTTTAACTTTACTGCTTTTAGTAAGCCCATGTTGCTGAAATTCCTTCCTACCAGCGAGATCTGTGTGTCACACAGCATAACAAAATACAAGTTATAGAGATTTCCCATATGTCAGAAACAATCAGTCTATGTTCATGCAATATAGGGGTTATTTCCTAGAAAGTTTTATTCCCTTACTTTTGTTTGCTATTCTGAACTTCTAAGACCTCAACTTCTAACTTCATACATTTCTCCTCCACCTTGTCTGTACTTCCACCTAGGGCTACCATCAGAAAACAAACATAAATTCTGTATGCAGATTCTGTAAGGATCACATATGCAATAATTGTTGAGTTCAATATTGGCTGCAGGGAAGAACATTTGCAGACACCACGCATTGACCACACTGCACAGCTACAGCTGGCCCTGGCCAACACTGGGCTAGCTTTAGTCCTCAGAACCAGTGTTGAACATCAGCATCATGCACAGGAAGTGCTTAGAGAAACAATGCACACTTGGTGTTATAGGGATTCAATGTGGAATGGAATTTCATCTATGGGAATGTCATCTATTCACTCACTGCTGGTGTTTTGTACAATATCAAATGGAATTAGCCAATAACAGAAGTCTGGTCTACACATTGGCTTAATTTTTAACTCTTTGACTGGAAATCTCTGAACAATGGGTTGCCTGGCTTCTTTAGGTCTTCTCAGGCATTTGTTTTGAACAATAGTAGACATCTATACTTGAATACCTTCCCCTTTTGTCTATGGGTTGTTCTTTTTTTCCTTACCTGTTCCTGAATTTTGATTTCTTGATAGTCCCTGCAGCAGGTAGGAGACGAGGTTGTTCCAGAAAGACACGTGAACTTGGTTGAGTTGCAGCCTTCTTCATTGAGACAGGCTGCTGGACGACAGAACGCGTAGTACTGCTCAAAGTCCGCCTTGACAGCAAACACGTGCTTGCACTTGTTGCAGATGTAACTCCGCTCAAACTCCAAAACCTTCACTGAACTGGTACGTATGACAGTCCCAGTAACAGACAAAAAGTGTCCCACATCCTTGGATTTAGGAATGTGCTCTCGAGTCAACTCTGGGCAAACAGGCAAACCTGTTAGACAAAAATGTGTGCAGCATAAGGCTATGCTTATCAAACAAGGACTTACAGTGCAGTTAAACAGAAAGACTAGAAAACATGCCAGACATATGAACAGTAGCCATTGTTATTACTGTTTCATAAACGTGATTCAACTATTCATCTGTTGTACCATAAATCTCATTCATTGTCCTCAGATGGTGGAAATCATCAGACACCATGCACCAGCTGAAAATGTTGCCATTTTATTCTCCCAGTCTTGCCAAGGGGTGAATAGTCATGAACAGTTTCCATTCATGCAAACAGATCCTCATGTTCTCATATCTATATTAATTCAGATGTTCTTTTTGCAGATCCCATTAATTCTACAACTGGTTTATCTGAATGACAAATTTTTAGTTATGCTACTTAATTGTGGTTCAGTGTTATTCTTGCAGTTGAACAGGTGTAGCTCCTAACCTTTTGTGAATTCTCAAGTCTAAGCAAACTCATAGCTGGAGAGCATTTGACCTTAAATGCAGATTGCATACCAGTAAACCTCGAGCACAAGGGAGAGAACATAAAAAGAATGTAAAGGGGTTATGAACACAGCCAAAGCAAATTCACTTGTACATTCAAATGCATAGTGACAGGACACTTTCCACTTGCTCTCCTTTAATTCCACCCCAGCAGCCAGTTCAGTCGTGTGCTGATCCCACTCCAGTGTTCACCCATCACTTGGCACCAGAGTGGCTGAAATCCTCAGGAAGACTAATCTCAACAACCTACAAAGTCTTTATAAAAATAAAGGGTCTTCAAATGCTCACCTGAGCAAAATATTGCCTATTCAGAAATTAGTCACGAACTACAAGATGCAAATAATTATAAACTTAATTTCTTAGCTTTACTTCCAAAACAGGGCTAGGAAACAGAGATGTAAAACTACAAATCTGCTAGGAAATGATGTTTCTAAGGGGACTGAAACTATTTGTGCCTTTAGGTCAAATCTTCTCAGTGGCTTTGGCTGCTAAAAAAAAAAAAGGTCATATTTATTTCAGTGTTTTCAAACCCAAATTCCTTCTTTCAGCCACGTAGAAACATTCCAGTTTGATGCTTTTGAGCAACCCTTGACCTTCTGCTTTTGTTAAAAAAAAATTTTAACTAATTAACTAATTTTAAAAGGTAAGAGAATAAAATAGAAAGCGTAGAATTAAATAATCAGGAAAAGGAAGTATTTTGTAAAACTGCAAACAATTTTTTCTGTTTGACTCGAATAAAGCCATTTAAATGTTCTACTTAGCCTGTTGAAATTTTCATTCTACCACAGATTTGCATTTCCGGTCAGTTCAGGGGAAAAAAAATCCGTTATTTCTCCACCTGCTTTGGCATTTTTTTCTTAGTTCAGTATTACTGCCCCTGAAAAAGCTTTGCAAAATGCATCACATCTTACACTAGAGAGAGCTGCAGCACTGTTGTCAGGATACATGACGATCACCTCTGTGAATTTTGAAGAGACAAGAGTCTAAATGTGACAAAAAGAGCCTTCATTCTGATCATGCTAGACTGCTTGACAAACTCTTTAATTGAGTATGTGCCTCTTTGAATCAACTTTACTGTACTAGTCACAACAAAGCTATTAGAAAATATCAGAAGCAGCTTGGCCTTCAGTAACAGACTCAGGCTAATGATAAGTAAGGAAAAATCATTTCATGGATTTGTAGCAAAAAGCAGAAGCTATACAATCAAATTCCTACAATGCTAAAATTCAGATAAAGAACTTTATCTTTTACTTTCTTCAGTGAACTCAGGGT
Organism: Nicator chloris; assembly: GCA_013400495.1. Lineage (NCBI taxonomy): Eukaryota > Metazoa > Chordata > Aves > Passeriformes > Pycnonotidae > Nicator > Nicator chloris. Next base: position 21,726 of record WAAE01018177.1, on the reverse strand, counting down.
AATCATCCATTATTAATTACTGCATATCCCCACTCCTTCAATCCTTTTTTGAACCCCTAGATGCCCTGTCCATATTGGCAGGTGTTGAGATTGTTTCTTACACCTGGTGTATGCAAAATCACTTTTCCTCACTGAATTCCAAGCCTGACACACAGATACCACCACTCACACTCTGGTTGTTGCCTGTTGCTCCCACCAAGAATAGAGCACCACCTTCTCGTTCCTTCCTTATCTGACATGGGAATGGGAACTGGCACTCCAAGATGAGAATCCTGAAGGTAATCAGAACTCAGCATCCACTGAAAAGGTAACAGTATCACGGGAAAATTTGGGTGGAAAAGGGGCTCTAGAAAATTTAGGTTACTTCTTTTGTTTCTTCTGCAGCGAGCCTTTTGGTGGTACGGAACATTAACCAAATTCCGTGGACAGATGTTATTTTGATCCAGCTGGATGTGTCAAGGATAACTCCCCCTGTTCTTCACCAATTTCTCTCCAGTTTAGGGATGGAATTATCTGGGAGTCTGCTGACTGAATTCTTCTGTCAATAATCAGTGAGGCTTGCTTTTATCAGTTATTAAAACTATTCGATCAAGGGGGCTAATTTTGCCAGAGGTTGATAAGGGAATATTTAGACAAAACATCCCTGTGGGAGGAATTATCAGCTCCAGCAAGAGGCTGATAAGAGGAAAAGGAATATCCTAAAGACACCACTACTCACGCAGAGACCATCTCTCCTTGCTGTATTCCTTCTAATACTTCCCGGCAGCTTTTCAAATACTTGGGAGTCTTTTTTCATGCTGAAGCCCTGAATGATGTAAATGCCTCTCAGAACACCAGGAGGAAAGTTTTCATAGGTACAGGAAGTTGCCCGAGGTCAAATTTCAGTACAGCACAGAGGCCATCCTTTTACCTCACATACTCAGCAGCAGTGCACAAGCTCCTCAGCACCCGAATACCACAGGCTAAATATGCTTCTGATGTGTGCGTTGTCATTACAACATTTTTATGGAAACTCACTGGAACGAAACACAGGCCTATTTAACAACTGTGATTTATCCAAATTCAAGCTGCCAAAAGACTGAATGATCGTATGTTACTCCACAACAGGGCAGGGGAGGGAAACACAGGCTGCCAGCTCTTCGGTTTGCAGACTATCGCTCCAAATTGTTATGATCAGAAATGACCAGAAGGGACAGTGCCACTGCTGACCCAGTTTCCCACAACAGGCAAAAAAGGCATTTCAACGCCAGAACCTGCACTCCACATTTACCAAACCTCAAAGCTACTAAAAATTTCCCAATAATAAGGAATAATGATATATCATCTTGCAGTGAAAAAATTACTGAATCCTCCATTAACGACAACATCTTCCAACAGTTCATTCCAATTTTATGACAAGCAATTTTATAACAGCTAAGCATAAAATTCAACAGTTTCGGATGAAATTGTTACAAGACAACTGAAAATTTAGACTTTGCCTCTTCTGGAAGATGGTTGGAGCCAATATGGACTGGGAGCCAACTGGCACCTTAGGGAAGTCAACCTGCAGTAAAACTTAGGAACTATGTATCTTCCCCTAAAACTTTTTTTCCAGGACATTTTTTTTGCTTCTTTCTTTTTCTTCTCTCTACACCTTCTGTCTAGAAGAAATCATCTAAGACCAGCCGCTGCTTTGAGGAGTCTTTGCCCTGGAAAGGCTTTAGTGTAAGCCCTGACCCAGCTAGAGACACCAACCATTGCACGTAGGCCAGTGGGGATGGCCACAGATTTTCTTTTGGGACTCGGTCTACACACATCCACGTGTTTGCACGTGTCCTTTACCGCTTAATAAACACTAAGGATTCCCTACTGCTTCAAACACTGAAACGGCAAGAATTAAACCTGCTCGTTCCATGGCGCCCCAACAGTTTGTTACAGAGTAAGGAAATGCTGGCAGTTTCCCTGAAGAGCCAAGAAGTGTTGGCAGTCCTGGCTGGGAGGTGCAGCCGGCTGCAGCCCCGGCGCCGCCACTCACCCGAGACCCTGGCGTGGAGGTTCTGCTTGAGGCTGAGCTGTGCCGGCTCCGCGCTGTCCTGCAGCGCGGCCAGCGCAGCCCGCCGCAGCGCGCTGTCGAAAATCGGGAGCACCTCGCTGGGGAAGGCGTTGAAGTACTCCCCGATCTCCATGTTGGTCTCAAAGAGCGTCAAGGCGTCGACGACGACGGGGTAGTGCGCCTGGTCGTCCGCCTCCCTCAGGATGCCCAGGATTTCGTCCCTGTGGTGCTCCAGCACGTAGGACTCGAACACCTGCCCGATGAGGCTCACCTGGTCCGCGCTCAGCACCATGGTGTCCCTGCGGGGGGAAAGGCGCGGGGAGGCGGTCACGCAGCGGCGCTTCCCGGTACGGCCACGCGCCGGGCGGGAAACTTTGTCTTTCCCTGGGAAAAGCCCATCGCGGAGCCAGGCGGCGCGGGGCGGAGCGCGATTCCTGAGCTCGGGCAGGGAAAGGTCGTCACGGCGGTACCTCCGCCCCGCCGCTGCCCGGCAGCGGGACCGCGCCAGGCACCGCGGCCCGGGCCGAGCCCCCCGCCCCTCAGTGACGGCTCCCGCCAACCCGGCCCGCCCCGCCCCCGCCAGTCGGTGCCGCCCTGCCGCCGGGGTGGGCGGGGAGCGGGCGGGGCGCTCCTCCCCGGCAGTGAGAGAAGCGGACCCGGGCGGCTCTCCTTTCCCTCGCTGTGCCGGCGGTGAGGGCAGGCGGCTGCTGCAGCGCCTTCCTCGGCCCTCCCGCTCCGCTCCGGCCGACTCCAGCACCGCAAGTTTTGAAGGCGGCCGGGCGGGCGCTGCCCCAAGCGCGTCCCGTCCCGCCTGAGCGCTGGGCAGGGAGGGATGCCCTGCGCTCCAGCACCCCACCCGCCAGGCGAGGCGGGCTGCGCTCCGCGGCCGCCCCGTTCCCACTCGGTACCTGCAGCGGGCCCGCCCCGCTCCCGCCGGTTCCCGCCGCGCCAGCGACCGCAGCTCCCTCAGCCGGCGGGAGGAGCAGCTCCGTCCCCGCCCCTCCACGCCCGGGCCCGGCGGGTCCTGAGCGGGGCGGGGCGGCGGAGAGCGGCCGGGGTCGGGCGGGCTGCCGGGGCGCTTCCCGCGGGAGAACCGGCCCTCCGGGGAATAGGAGAGGGGCGGCAAGCCCGGCACGAGGGCATTCCGTGGGCACGGCGGACACTCCAGCTGCTCGGCCTCTTGGGAACAAAAGATCCACTTACGGGTTCTCCGTGCAGTGCTGCCGCGCTTTGCACCCCGTGCGGAGAGACAGGGCAGGGGTACAGCGGGGCGGATTGCGGGGCGGGAGGAAAGGCGGCTGTGGGCACGGGGAGCGCCGAGGCAGCTGAAGCTGCTTCCTGCAAGTTCCCTCTCCACCCCCGCGGGTTACACCTCGAAGTCTAAATTTGGCTTCTTTAGAGAGAGCTGCAGGACAAACCAGCCACTTCCCCCTTCTTCATGAGGGCATAACAGAGTCTGAGGAGTTTGGGGGTTTTATTCTTAAAGTAACCAAAAATAGGGTTTGGTGCAGGCTCTAAAGCTTTCGCTTTTGCCTAGAATTTACAGTATGGTATTTTGAATAGTTTATGTGTATTTTTTCCCTGTGTATAACAACCCAGTGACATGTTCTACAGTTATTTGAAATATTTTAGGCTTTAGCTAATTCTGTATCAAAATCGTGTTCCAGGCTGTTACGATCCGGCTTAAACCCAGAAGAGCAAAGAAAACTAAGTCTCATATATAACATGGAAGGAACTTTGAAGGTTCAAAATATACCCAAAAACATGTTTAAAACCAAACGAGTTTAAATGTTGGTGCAAAAAATTGATACATTTTATTTAATAGTAAAAGAGGCAAATAGAAAAAAAGAAAATAGAGAAAGAAGTGTGCATGTGGGTGGGGGGGACAGGGAGAGAGTGACAGAGATTAGGTAGGAACATTGCCCTTCTGAGGATCCCAACGATTGTTCTCTGGTTTACTTGTGTATTTTCTTGGTTCCTCTGAAAAGGTATTTGAATCTTTTTCATACATCCACTCAAGTCTTGCAATATCGCAGAGCACAGCTTAATGTCCCCAAAACTTCAAAGTGTTGAGCGATCTTAAAACTTTCCTCCATTGAGCTTCTCACTCCCAGAACCTCCCATTGTTAGCCTGTATTAATGGCGAATTCTCAACAGGCAATCAAGACAAAAATCATTGCATGTGTAAGATCTTAACCAAAAAGTGTACTACAATAACACTAATAGTTCTATAATAAAAACGTATCAAAATAAATGTACACAGTTTGTATTTTAATAGAAAATTTTGCAGTTTGTGGAGGGATAAATCAACACTTTTCAAACAAAAATAATATCCTTTAGATGCTTTATTATCAATTTATGATGTATGGCTATAATATGTATATAATACTTTAGTGCTGTAATAAAACTAAGATAATTAATTTTAATGTCTAGCATGCTGGGGTTTTTTCCTCCCAGTCCTATTTAAATGTGATTTAAATGAGTAAGAAAGCTGCAGTGGTTACTTTACCTCTTGACTATATTATCTTACTATCCGTGAGTTCAACTGAAGAATGTTTGGCCAGCAAACAAGGGCATGGTCCCGGAATGTTTGGGGAAAAAGTTTGTGTGGAACTTCACAGGTGCTTTAAATCACAAATCAGATTTCTTGGAATTGCTACTCCATATGCTGCTGGAGGAGGATTTCTGCATAGGACTCCTGTCTCGTGAATCAGTGGATGGAACTTCAGTTACCTCTCCCGCATTGTTTGCAAACACAAACTTCAGGGTACTTGTAGATGTTCCCTAAATCCTCACCTGAAGGAAACAGTGTTTCCAGCAAAAGACTGCTTCATGGGGATTATGGAGAGGAAGTGTTTTAACCCCTAGATACGTCTCTAGAAGAAAAGTACATTTTGTTTTATAAAATGGTCCTGTTGTAACCAATTTAATAGATACAGCTGCAAAGGCACTGCTGAGATCTGCACTTAATCACTATGAAAATTCAAAACAAACCCTTTCTCTGGCATATGCTTTCAGTGTCAACTTTAATCACTTTATAGTGCTGGTTTTGCAAGGTACAAAACCAGGCTGCCGTTTTCTAATGATGAGACAGTTATTGCTACACATTTGTTAGCACAGTTACCTGGCTTCTAGTATGGCAGAGCTGTCATCTCTGTGAATGCCGGGAGGTATCCATGTGTCTGTGCTTCTTCAGACTGCAAGAGCAGTCTTTTTTGTAGCCTAAACAACCAGTGCAGCAGTATGAAAATCAGTGCAGCTGTCTGCAACTGGGGCAGCTGATTTTTCAACTACAGAGCAAGTAGCAGATGTTGGTATGTCAAAGCTATGATCAGGTAGTGGTTCCTACAAGAAAAAACTCTACTTATTTATCAATTTACTATTATCTAATAGTAATTAGTAACTGTTATGTGCTTAACTGAGTAATGAAGAAGTGTTTACTCAACAAGAAGTTATAAAAAATGTATTAGGGCCTTTGAAAAATCCACAAGATAGCCTCTTTTGAAATGGTCAAAATGGGACAGGAAAAAGTAATTGTGTCACGACAGTGCTAGCAGTTGCCAGCCTGAAGAGCCCTCTTGTCCCGGGCTCAGAACACTTGCCTTGGCTCTGCTTTTCACTTAGAAGAATAGCTTTCTTACATAAACCAGTATTTCTATTTTTGCTTTCAAGTCCCTCCTGATAGTCTTGTGTGGTAATGAAGACAAAGACTTCAAACTGCTCCATTTTCAGTTTTACAGAATACAGTGTGCCCTCAATCTGGGTTTGTTCCAGAAGAGTACAAGAACCGCCCAATAATACTGTGGGCAGGGTGCTGGTAAATGTGCAATTTGCACACTGCCAGCAAGGCTGCACAAGAGCTGAGAAGGGCTCACGATCCCACAGGTTAGGGAAAGGCTTAGACCAGCCAGCATGGATATGGTTGGATGTTCATATGGCTGTAAAACTCGGGCTCCAGACTACCCTAAGTTGTGTCTCTTGGCAGCTGAGGCTGAGGCTGCCTATGAACTCATGAATCCATGCACTTTTACCTTTTTCCAGAATACCAGATACTGCAAAGATCAGCAACACAACGGCAGTCATCACTCAAGTTCCTTAAACCCAAAAGTGAGACACTGACTTCTTTTAAGAATACACTTTACAGACTTCTCAATGCCATTTGGTAGAAAATAGAATTTTTCCTAGTTTCCTCTGGTTGTTTTTTGGGCATTTTATTCTAGGTTGGTTTTGGGACTCTCTTTTTGGCTGGTTTTTGGTTTGAGGAGACTGATATGGCAGTAGTACAACTGCTGACTGTGGCAGACATGGTAACTGAGCGCGTCTTAACATTCAGATGCCTACTAGTAAAAAACCAATGGGCACACCTTTCACTGAATAGGTAAATGTATCATTATTTTCATATTCCTGTTCAATTATTCATTCCAGATGTGAAAATGCATAAATGAAGTTGAGGATGGGAGAACGCAGCTGATCCCTTGCAAAGCACGCAAGAAAAAATACGCAACACTCACTTCAGAACATTGTAACAAAATGATCTAGTGAATTTTATTTTGGGTAACAGCCAAGAAATCTGACATTTTGCCCAATATGGCTTTCCTCTAAAATTAAAAAGTTGCATATACCTACAGTTGAGTCCACCAGCTACAGAAAATCTGATGTATACATTTTTAATCCATGGCAGCATCACCAGAATACAGCTTTCAGTGGTGTTTTCAAGGTGAATTATACGATAGAAGTTTTTAAATGTGCATTTAGAAGATTTTTATATTGTTTATATGAAAACATACAAATTTTTCATTTATACATATAGTACATATAAAACTCATTGTAATTAGCAAGTATCTTCATCTGGGTATTTACCTTTGTGCATATAGCAAAAAAAGGATGCAGTTAGGGCTTTAGATGAAATATTAAAGTTCAAGACCTTTGTATATGCTAACTAGAACCTTATTCAAATAACTCAAACATATTTTTTCCTGCTTTTAAAAGATAAGAGATTCAGCTTAAAAATACATTCATAAAACAAAGACAATATTCTCCCTGAGACTACCAGTATGAGTTAATTTGTGGTAATCTTTGAATGAAAAAATATAAAAAAGACAATAAGCTCTGGTTTTCTCTATGCTGCAACAAATTTCTTGAGCAAAACTGACATCATAAAAGGTACAGATTGGGGAATCATGCTCACTAGCTGAAAAACAATTTCATATATCAGTTTAAGGAGAAGAAAAAAATTTAATATAGACAAGGGAAGGTAACTAACTTTTAATGAAAGATCTGTATCTGTAGTATGTGTTAATGGGAAAAAGTTGTGTAGCTGGTTTTTGTTTGTTTGTGGCTTCTTTTTTTTTCATTTCAGATATGAATTTTATCCAAAGCAAGACTATATGCTCAAAATGTAGATTCTTGATTTACAGAGATACGTAGAACAGTTTTCTAAATATTTCGAGCATTTGTTTTTGTTAATATTCATAAAGAAATACAGAACTTGTGGGAACAATTTCTGCTTAAATTCAATGATAAAATCTTTGATTATAGCTACATGGTGAAGTCTCATAAGCAATAGGTGAGGAGTCAACTCCCCTCACCAATGAATAACTCCTGGATTGTGGCTTTTTTCATCTTCTATCAGAATCCATCTGCTCTGAAGGCCAGCAGCTACATTAGTTTTATTTAGCATTCTGCCTTTTAAATGTTAGCCAGAGAAGGTTTTTAAACTGCTGCAAAGTAACAGAACTGGGATGCACTAAACATGTCCCACCCAAATTGGAGAGAGTGAGAGATATATATTTTTCCTTTTACAATTCAAGTTGTATTTATAGTAACCATGCAATTATGTTATTTGAGGGGAAAAGTGTTACCTGAAATCAAAGAAAACACATTTATAGGAAAAAGGGGGAAAGCATTATGTTTGTTCTACCAAAATTTATTATGTAGTAATTACAAAGTTTAAAGATTCTTCCATTTTAAATAAAAATAATAGTTATAATTACACATATTGTATAGTACCATGTCAGGTGATTCCAACAAATATAACATGAAATACAGTGCAGTTTCAAATCAGAAAGACAAATACTTTCTCATTCACAGTGTTTGACAAATTACAGGAAAGCTTGTTCACATGAGGGTTTACTTAAGGTCATGCTCTTATAAACAGTCCACATCACGCTGTGCCACAAAAACAAATCAACTCTCAGAACGTAAAGTATCGGGCAAACCACTCCTGGCGTTGTGGGTCTGGTGAAGCCACTGGTGAGGCATCAGTCTGAGGAGGGCTAAATTCACAGAAAGAAAGAAAAAACAATTATCCTACAACTACGTGAAAAGTACAACTGTTAGGAGAAGAAAAAAAACGTCACCGAGAATATTCATTAAGGAACACAGTCTGTTTTTCCATGGATTAATTATCAGTGTGCCTTAGGACGTGATTTAATGTCTCCCTATAGAATCTGTGATCATCCACTCCATTGGAGAGCATCAGCAGCACAAGTCAGTTCAGAAGCCACATTACAGGGTGGGCAAATAATATTTTGGAGAAGATAATTTTAAATCTCATAAATAGCTGTAGTTTTCAGGAAGAATAAAAAGAGTTTTCTTGGAAAAGCATGACTGTAGAAGGTCCTCTTTTAGCATCCTTTTCCTGTGGTAAAGTTAATTTTGAAAAATATGATGCAAACATCATATTTGTAGACATGTGCTCACAAAGACTGGCTGGCAACTGAACAGAAATACACACTTTTGTAATAATTAATACCCATCACAAATATCACTTGCAATTGTTCATGCACACACTTAAAATACACCAAGATACTAGAAAAAACAAACTGCTGTGCTGCAAACAGCATTTGGCTCCTCATTCTCACAAAATGAGCAGGAAAGAGTAATTTAAATTTAATTACACGAGTTCCTTTATCAATAAAAATTGGTAATAAAATAATCTCTACTATAGGATAATACAGAGCACAAAACAATTTGGATCACAGTCCATAGGGTCATGCACATGCATGTTTATAGATACCTGAGCATATTCATGCATATAACATGCACAGGAAAAAAAAATAGCAACAGTACTTTTTTTTTTTTTTAAAGGTTTTCTTGAAAAATATTGTTTTCCCTTATCTATTCTAGATTCTATCAGTTGTTTCCCTTTATAATTAACAGTTGCTAGGTATGTGATCTTTTGCATTAAACCAAAGGAGAGAGCAAACAACCAGCTGTGGAACCAGTAATTACATTTTGCTTTAAGCTGGCAAACTTAGAAGTAAGAGATCAGCACCTACTAAATACAAAGTACAGCACTTCAGTGCATTTAATATGTGGGCATATCAAGATACAAGATTAAAATCCTGCCTCTAAAATGCCATTTCTAAGTTATTCAATTCTGTAGATTATTTTGTGAGAGAATTATTTGAGACTTTAATGCTGGTTTTGATTACTGGAAGCTCAGCATTAAGCACCCAAGCCTGTACATTTCCTGTTGCTGTAGTAAGGTTACTCCTATGAAACAATTTCATACAGGTGAGGAAAGAGGAAACACAAAACATTCACCTAGCACGGAAAATAATTTTCTTAAATAAAAATCTTTATCAGATAATACTAAATAAAAAAACTTCCGTGCTAGTATCAATTCCTAAATGAAAATCAGTAAATAACACAAACATCTAAAACAATTGTTCATATATGTAAACAATTGGAAGCACATGAATTCTGTTAAGGTATTTATAAAGGTTTTCAAAGTTCAAGGCTTAGGGAAAAGTGAGAGAATACTTCACATTTCAACAAGGTCTACAATAAAAAGGAATACTATAAAGAGGTTAGAATTCTAATGTAAAAATTAAAATGCCATAAGAGTACTTGTACCTCTGAAAGGCTGATAAAGCAAGTGGGATTCAGCTCACCAAGAATGCAAAATTTTCCAAAGTTAAGCAAAAAAAAAAAAGATTGGTGAGGCAGTGCTCACCTCAAAAACGTCTTGGGCTCTTTGGGTGGCATTGGCTGTGGTAGTGGTTTGCTGCTGTTGAACTCAATATCGTGGATGGGTGAGTTAGGAATGGGGTCCAGGCGGTTTGGATGTCCATTGCCCACCACTCCGCTAGATTCCAGAGCACTTAGATTGGGGACACTCACAAACCTGTCTGCTGATTTATCGTTCTTCTTCTTTTGCTGCATCAAAAATAACAAACATAAAGAAGGCTTCTTGCACCAGGAGAGACGAGGACATTGGCTAATTTAGAAGTTTTATTGATGGCTGGTTTGGAGGGTTTTTTTGAAGGAGAGGAATTGGGACAGATTAGGCTCTTTTTCCAATTGTAGTTTTCTGTTTGCTTTGACCTGAACACCACAAATTTTCACAGAAAAATCGAATTTTTAATCAAAATTATTAAGTTTATTATTATTTAGTGTAATAGTCAATGAATATATCACATGAGTATATGATCTTTCAATATAACATTTTGGTTATATTGAAACATTGTTTCTATTTAAACATTGGAGATTGACAATCTTGTGGAAAATTTCAGTCTGTTAAACCTTTCATGTTTACTTAAATCTTTTCTTCATATTCGTGAAACAGCTCTGCTATCAAATGCAATTACAGCAAATTTAAATGATAAAAAAAGTGTCTCTCCAACGCATTTCACTCCATCACTGAGGCACATTTCAGTAACTGGACCATGAAACCTAGAGAAGCACCTACTCTTCTCTCACAGCAATTACACCCTCTCAGGCAGCAAGGCATTATAGCAATACAGCTAAAGATAAATATATTACTGTAAGGAGTCCAGTTTCTTGCACAAATAAAAGGCCTGGCTTTCATGCTAATACTGCTGCCACTTTGGACACCAGATGGCACAACTGAACATGTTTTTTTTAACAATACTCTCTGTACTTCTCTTGATAGTATTTCAAGGGACCCAAAATATTTAAGGAATCTATTTTTATATCACTATTTTACATTCCAAAGCACATCATGCAAAGGAGTCAGTGATCCTCTCTGTTTTTATAGGTATTTTAATGCAAAAGGATGTTTCAAATAATTCTACCACTTTTACATGGCTGTCTGACAGGATATGGTGTGTTTTTCCTCACTTCTATCATATTTTTCATGTCCACAAAAAAATACTAAAATTCAAAGTGCCTTATTTCCAAATATAGGAGATTTTGACATACCCAGAGCAATAAAAAAATCCTTTTCTCAAAAATACGAACTATGTATTATTTGAATATACAATAAATAATTTCTTTCAATTATTTATATGCAATCCTAACGAAGCAGCTAGGAGAAAAACCCCTTAAGGGCTTATCAACTACATATATTTGAACTCAATAAAGTGAAAGACAAGTGGAATCTCATGTTATTTATATATAATATTTTCCAGGAGAATTCCATCTGAAACAGGAGAGCTGCTCTATGTGAGGGTAGGCACAAGTTCAGCTGGAGACAGACAGTCCTATTGCTTGTTTGCACTTTCTTCTCTTAGGCTCTCTGCTAGCTTTGATTTCAGTGCCTGACCTCTCCAGGGTTGGCAGATGCAAATGATAGTAATTGCAGGCACATACTGTTGGGTGTGTTTGTCGATACACAATTAAAATACCCCGACAATTTCACAGAAAGCTATCATAGAAAAAAGTGGGTTTTAAGCATCACAGTGAATGATCATCAGCTACAAAGGATTAAACTAAGATTGTCCCATACATATCTGCTGAAGAAACAAGAAATAAGAAATAGTTTGGTGAAAGTAACCACCTGTATGTAAAATACACTTGCAAGACAATATATGCTGTAATAAAAAAGTGTGTTAAACAAACTGCAGTTAAAACTGTGTGCTCCACAGGTGGCTCATTTCTGGAAAATGTATGTTATCCACATAAGTGCTTAGAAAAATACTATGATTTATACAATATTCTCTATAAAACAATCTGTGCTTCTGAAGCAGTCAAATCTGGTCAGAGAAAACTGTGTATATTGTTTCCATGAAATTCATGCAAAGTATTAAGAAACTTTAGATGCAAGGATGTAATACTATACTAAACAGATCCATTGCAGAAACTAGAGAAGCTCTAACACATACTGCAATGGCTGTAATTTTGCATTAATATGCAAAGTCTGTAATAACTCATAACTTCTTTTTTATAAAAAAAGAACAGAGAATGAGATTTTCAGTTTCTTTGTAATTCATTCTCCAATAACACAGTACGTGCTTTGACAAAATAAAGTAACATATTTCACAACTCATGAAATGAAAGATCAGAATATTCTGGCATACAAGACACTTTTAAAGTCTAAACATTCTAAATGACAGAAGCATATTATAAAAACATGTGAATTATCACTTTGGAAATCTGATGTTGAAGTACTTTTCCCAGACACTTCAGATTTCACACAAAACATAAGGTTATATGTGGTTATGCATGTGGTTAAGTTTTGTTAAAACTGTTTTTTTCCTAGTGGTTTGTTCCTGTTACACCCCCCTGATGGTTTTTGGTCTGTCCCCTGTCCCATTGTAAAACCTCCCTGCCCCCACCCCGGACCATCAGCCAGGGGTCCAATCCCTTAATGGTAACACCCCCTGTTATCACCCGGTTTATAAGCTCAGAAAAAAGTCCCCAGCCGGCCTCTCGGGCACCCCCCTCAGAAGAATAAACATCTCTGCCTTAGAGCCTTCTTAGACCTTTATTTCAAAACCTCGACGCTGAGGAACCAGGGACCGTAGAGAGGGACTCCTGCCCACGGGACCGGGGAAACAGCTAGACGGGCTACCCCGGTCCGCAGTGTCAGTTACACACTAAATAGTTACATTTTACATCTTTATGAATGGGTTGTTCAGACAGACTTCCAACATTTTCAAACCACCATTGAAATTGTATCTGGAAGTCCTGGTGTTGTCTCTAATGGGCCCAAATTGATTTCTTTTATGCAGTTAGCATAAAAATTAGGCATCCAGATAAGCTCGGGAGAGCTGCTGGGCTTGTGAAAATCATAGGAGAATATTGACATTTTGCAGCAGAGTTTGTGCAGAAGTGCGGAATATGCTGATCTGATGTGAAACTGCAGTAAGGCTGGCTAAAAAACACAGCCTGATCTCAAGTAATGGAGCCAGACCTCCTTTTAAATAACCTGAGCCTGAACTTTGATCACTGAAGCTCTTCAGCATCTGAGCTGCTCAAGTTGTGCCCCTTGGGTTTTAAGCCTTTGCTTCAGAACCTTCCCAACTTCTGTCTCTGCAGCTGGCACAAATCTCTTCCATGCAAGTGAAATAACCTATGGGTTATCTCAAGGAGGAAGGAAATGTCAGAGGACTCACTCCTGAAGTAGTGAAAAGGAACAGTATTTAGGTACTCCACCACAGGCTATTCACTTTCCCCCAGAAGGAATGCTGCTGGCTTTTGAAATCGCAGGAAGGCTACTATGCCTGTGTGGACAGTAGCCTTCCCTGGCTGCTATTCAGCAGGATGGAGAGAACTGGCAAAGGTTGCTACTGAAGTGCTTTCACTTGTACAGGTGGTGACAATAACTGAGAAGGCTGGAGACTGACTTCAGTCTCTTGCAGCCTCCACTGTCCATACTGGTTTGTCACTCCACTTCTCCAATCTTGCTCTATGTCTTTTCCCCTTCAAATTCATTCCATGCCCTTCTCGCATGCTTCTCCTTACCCTTTTTTTACCTTTATTCCCTTCCTTTTACTGTCCCCTCTCCCTGTCTTTCTAATGCTCTTCTACCCTGGGCACTTCCCAAAAAGTGCAAAGTAGCCTTGCACTTTCCATAATAACCAAGACAAATTATAAAACTAAAAACCAGTCACTGCTCTCTGTTGCATGATACAGTTCTGCCCCCTATTGCCTTTCTGTCACTTTTCCATTTTAGATTTGCAGTTTTGTGATAAGGAACTGTGTTTTATGTCACACATGTCAAGCAAACCAGGGCAACAGCATCAGTGGATCTCTCAACAACACAAAAGAAACAAACTTACACAAAAATAAGTAGACAAATGGAAAACTATGTTCCTTGTTTTGAACATGTCTGTTAAGAGTGATTTATGTATAGATGCAGGCACACACACATACACATGTATCTTTTCTTTTTACTATATCTTTAGATTTCTTTTTCTTTACTTTAGCAATGAAGTCCATGGAACATACCTTCACCAATGGATTAATAACACCAACATTAGGGCTTGCATTAAACATTTTGTTGTAGTTAGTCTCCCTGTTTACTAGTTCCAGCTGATAGAACTTTTTGTCCTCCTAAAAAGAACAACAGATAGAAACTCCTTTTTATGCATTTTCAATCAGTTAGTGGCCAAATCTGCCTGTAAAATGCCCTCAGATAAATTTATGCTTACATTTTAAAATAAACTGGCAATTCTAAAAATTGCATTTGATGTTTATATATTATTATATGGAATAATCTAAATAAATTTTAGTTATGCAGTTTTATGGACCTGAGAGTGAGCACAGCCTAATGGAATAAAGTGCCAAAGAATATGAATAACATGCTAGCAGGATTGGTTCTTTGAATACATTTCAAATACTTTGAATCAGATTAACTTTTTTAGTGGTCAAGATATTACACCAAGAGAGCATAGAAGTCTTACAATCAATTTCTTTATGAGTTGGTCCCGCTCTGCAATTAGGTCTTTCAGTTCTGAGATAAGCTGCAAGTCTTCTGGTCTTGATTCTCTGTTTTTATATTTTTCTTCCATTTCTTCTAAACTTTATAGAAAAGAAGAATATCCCCTTTAGACTGATCCAGTGTTAAATGATGAGTGAATAGTCACATTTTGATAAGTACAAAAGAGTTCAGGGAGTAAGAACAGAGGATGACTTTCTTACCACCTTGAAGGAAATTAATTTATATGTTCTCCTTGCACTTTAGATAGTTAAGAAACAAAACAAACAAACAAAAACCCCCCCAATAACCGTAACCTTTGCTCCAGCAACCAATAATCTAGGGAACATTCTAAAAACTTAACATCCTTCCCGTGCATGCACTACTGCATTTTTGAAAAGGGCCACTTGTAAGTCAGGCTAAAAATAAGGCATTCAAAACCACAGTGTCTTCCTCAGTTCATCTGGAACATACTGGAACAGAAGATACTCAAGAACACTGAAGACTAATAGGTAACTAACTCCTCTCCACAAAAGCTAATTAGTACCATTAGAGATGAAATAAAGGCATGAGCTGCAAAACAAAAGGAATAACACTTGGATATTAGGATATCTAATGTAACAAGTGATAAACATTTGAAAAAAAAACTAACAGGAAATTTGAAATGCCTGGTGGGAAAGCATTAAAGGAGAGAAGTGAAATAAGCCAACTGAGACAGGAATTGTACAAATAACAGCATAAATATCCCTTTTCCTTAAAGAAAAAGTTTTGAAGACATGACAGTTTCAAATTATTGTGTCTCCTTTAAACTAATAACATGCTCATGATGCTAAATATAGTTTCAAAGGAAAGTACAAAAATATGTCTCTCACATATCCAGCCCTCATGCAGATTAGTGAACCAAGTAACAGAACAGATTCAGAAAATTTAACAAACTTATTAAAAAAAGCAAAGAAATCCAAATCAAATGCTGAGAAAAATCTATGAATCAAATTGAATCTAAATCAGGTCAAGCTTAATTCCACAAGAATTAAACAAACTGTAGACACCTGGAAGTAGACATCATTTTTCACTTTAGATAAATATTTTCTCTTCAAAAGCAACTATGAGATTTTTACTTTGATTTGCAGCTGAAAAAGCAGTTAATATTAAATTATATTGATAATTTAATAACCTTTAAATAACCTGTACATAATCTGAGGAGATTATATAATGTATTTACATAAAACAATATGAATGAGAACAACATGATTGTTTTTACTTGCAGACAAGGCATTTGACTCAGCAGAACAGAAATAGCCTCAGCTGGCTTCATTTTTGTGCATACTTTTTATGCTAGGTTAAGCTATTGTATATAGATCCCCAGAGTATAGTATATAGTTACACACAGCTGTCATTTTTATTTTCAGATACTTCAGAGAACTGGGGTTTTTTTCTGTTTCAAATAGATAATTTGTAATTTAAAGACTTTAGTTGTAGAGCCTAATTAATGACACCCACTCTCAACTATTCCAAGACAGATTCTCCATTTCACAAACATTCGTAAGACCACACTTTAGGTGAGGCTGAACCTGGGAATAGTTACTTGAGAAACAGCTGCATAAAACTTCTCTGGCTTTGGGGGGGGGGTGGGGTTGTGGTGTGTGATTTGGGTTTTGGTTTGGGTTTTGGTTTGGTTTCTTGTTGGTGTTTTGTTTTGGTTTTGTTTCTTTAGTTTGTTTTTGGTTTTTAAAATCGCTTGCTTTTCTACATAGTTTCTTAATAGAGAAATAGCACACTGAAAGCCAGGTTAGGGTACCCTTGATGACGCTTGCTGATTTTAGGCCAGTGGCTGCTTCCTCAAAGCTCTAAATTGGGCAAGAGTAAGGAGTAGAAAACCAGTTAATTCAGGAAATTCCCTGACACTGAGAAGTGAACAACTTAATGCAGAAAACATTTAGGGTAAACAGTTCCAAAACAGTTCTGGTGGCAGCTTATAGGCCTGTTTCTCATACAAGATAAATGCAGGAAACAGGAGGTAGCTTACATCTAATTTACTGAACAGCAAGGTACCACATTTATCAGGGCATAAGAGTGTGCATGTGGACAATTTCAAGGAGGTGAAAACTCGAATTTTATAACCATTTTATTTGAAGACAGTTTCTGAGGGCTCATTATCCAGAAAAAGCTAGATGCGTTTTGGCTTTACTGTCCATTTGTAACTGATACTTACTTAGAAAAGCTTTCTATCAAAAACTTAAAACCAATTTCTTCTCTCGGCCATAAATCTTCCGTGCTGAAAATACAAATCCCTTAGCAACAACTTTGTGGCAGGAAGCTCTCAATGTGCTATGAAACCTGAGCCAGAAACTGTGACCAAACGGGTAACACCACAGAGATGGAGAATGAAGGACGTGGAAGATAGGAAAACACTGGTTGGGGACACACTATTTCATCACTTCTACCACCATTAGGTGGTGTAATCCCTGGTGGCATTTTGATTCAGACAAACTCTTAAGCCTTCTGTTATTGTTAATGCTCATACAATCCATTTCAGACACTAATTTTCCTCATGCTACCAAACCCGAAAATGTTTGCATCACTCACACTACAATCTCACTTCTTAGTAGTAGCAAATACTGTACTGTTTATAAACTTGTTGAAGAAATTCTTTTGTTCTCAAAAAAGATGTATTAAAGTTTGAGAAAGAAACCATTGGAAAAAATGTTTTCTTCGGTTTTCTAGGAACTGCACAGATTTAATCTTTCCTACATGAAATTTTTTGGTCTCAAACCCTTAACAATTTACCTCACTACATTCCCCTAAAGATTACAGAATTTTGTTGCCTAAGGAATGCAAGATTAGCCCCCATACTTTATTGAGGTATCTGTACATCTGCATCTCTGCAGTATCTTCAGGAACTTATGGACACCAGAATAAACTATTCACTCAAATGCAGCTACATACAATTTTTTTAATGCAACAAAACTTACGAAATTTGTAAAGCTGAATTAATTTCCTTGAGCAGCTCTTGGGTCTTATTAAAATCTGCCAGCATGCTTTGTTTCTCTCTGATGTGATCTGCTGTCAAGACATCCAGCTCTGTCTCATGTTTCTTGCTTAAATCTTGCTCATGCATCCTGTTTAATTTAGTTTTTGTTAAAAAAAGAGTTATTCTAAAGCAGAATTTTTTATTTATCATGATTTTCTGCCATGCTTCCAATGGCTTTTACATAGTATCAGACAACATGGAAGGAATTACTGATTCATCAAAGCCTACTACTTACTGTTC
Organism: Nicator chloris; assembly: GCA_013400495.1. NCBI lineage: Eukaryota > Metazoa > Chordata > Aves > Passeriformes > Pycnonotidae > Nicator > Nicator chloris. Next base: position 3,816 of record WAAE01018177.1, on the reverse strand, counting down.
TCGAATCTTCTAGCTTATTTCATGGAAAATGCATCTCCTTTAATGCTTTTTAAAATAAACAAACATAATGAATTTGAAGAAAACCCCAGCAAAAACCAACACTTGAGTGAACTGCTACTAAAATATGCCAAAATCTGTCACTGAAATGCCACTTAACTGCACAGCACAGTCACTAACTTTACCAGTAAAGGGCCTAGCTTTACTCAAGACTAAATGACATGTAATATGACTTGATTAAGAGGATAAATTTAAAGCTGCAAATGGCAATTTGTTTCAAGTAAAACGGTAAGTGAAGCAATACAGGTTTGAATTTGGACTGGAAAAATTCATACCTGATCTGTTGGTTGGATTCACTGTGTATTCTAAGAATTTCTTTCCCTTTAAACTCTAATTCCTTTGTCAATGCACTTATATTTTCATGAAGATGTAGAATCTCTTTGTCCAGTTCAGCTATATGATGGTCTCGGTGTCTCAGTTCATCTTGTAGATCTGATATTCGGCATAAAAATTCTTTTTCCTATGATATAAGTAGCAGCAGCAAAAAATATTTTAGATAGACTTGTTTCTCAGAGGTGATGCCTACTATACTTGCTCTTGGAAGACAACAGCTGAGCAGAATTTTCCATCCAATAGACAGTTTTCTCAGTTTTTGATGTTGACACAAATGATAATCAAAGCAAAGGGCTTTTTATTGTGTACAAGTACAAAGAAAGAAGAAATCAAAGTTATGTAATAAATTATTTCCACTTGCAAGACAAGTTAAAACCCATGATTATCACTGCCTGTTAAAATTGGTGTAGCTCATCACATTTTCCTTTTGCCCACACATACAAGAAAAAAAACAGGTATCACCAAGATCCAGGGCCTGGGCATTTCACTTTCTCTGCCTTGTCAGCATATGATCCAGAGAAACATTTTTTCCCTTACAGCCCCATTCAATAGGTGAAAATTGCTCAAGATGTATGCCCTGCACAAACAAAAACTGATTCAGAAGTCTCCTATCTTACAAATATATACAAAGGTCATGTGTCAAATATGTGTTAAATAGTTTATGTTATATTTATATTGTGTCAAATAAATCAAGAAAAGTCTTGTTTTGGTTTTTTGTGTAAGAAATTCCAATGAAGTTAGTATCTGGGAAACTCAGCTGGAGCCTGATCCAATGGCTTTGATAATAAGGCTCCCTGGTTTAGAAAGGTCTGTAATGAAAACAACTTTTTGAGAGTTTTCTATTTCCATCTATTCCACTTCTTACAGTTTCACAATAATTATTGAGCATATAGTTTGCACAGAGAAACTTAGCAGATATTCCAAAGTAGTTTTGTGTATAATTGTGTTTTGTGCTTTCATTTGTCCAGGAAATACAAATATATCCCAGTGCACAAATTTCATAGGGCATCTTTAAGAGCAGACAATTAAAATAACTACGTATCTCCCCATATAAAGACTATGTTAAAGTTACAAGAAAAAGCAGTGGAAATTTACATCTACATATATAAATATTTCAAAAAGTAGCAAATATAATCATACTGATCAGACCACTCTCCATCTCATTCAACCCTGATCCGGTGAACTGATGAGCATTCTAACACAGGAAACCTCACTAACTGCTTTGCCCTCAGTACAACTAAAGCTCATGTTTAGCAGATCATTATACTGAGGCAAAAAGTACACCCTGTTTGGTTGGATCAAACACCAGTTCTTGTAATTTAAANACTGTCTCTGTTTCTGTGTAAAGACTATGTCCAACAAGCCCTGTTTCCTCTGTTAATATATTTCTAAACTGACTCCTCCTCCTTGGTGCTGGAGTATCAGCAAATCAATCTTGAAAAGCCTACTATATAGGCAAATAAAGAGGTAATTTTCCGATCCTCTTATTTCCAGGAGTCTGGCTTTCAATAGAGCCTAAACTTTGAATTTTTAGCTACTAGCTAAAAAACTAGAAAAACTGCTTGTCTATAAAGTGAAGAATGAAAGATACAAGGTGAATTAATCAGTTTGCAAAGGTAGTTCATACAGGTTTTGGGGATTTGGTTTTGGTGGGGTTTTTTTGTGTACTTCTTTCTTCAGTTTGAAGAAATCACCTGATTATAAGCAACCACTTCTTTTGCTGTATCTCTTATGCTTCAAAGAGAAACAGCTTTTTCCTTCCTGCTGGCACATGAGGATGAGTACAATTTTCCAAGAATGGGCACTTGCGTGCCATGGCAAGCCAAGGTGCTCCCAGATGGCTGCATAGTTCTGAGAGGAAACTACCTGGATATGGAAGCCTTTTCTAGGCTTTGAACGAGGTTTGTAGAAGGCAGAAAAAGCTAAGCAAGGAAGTTTAGGAAAGTGGTACGAACGCATTAGCTGCTGGTGCTGGATGATTTTGAAGGATTACATGTTTGTTATTTGTTCACAACAGTTCTTGCCTCCAGCAAAGGACAAGTGAATATTGATCATGCCATTTTATAGCTAGTTGCCAGACATGCCTCCTACCTGTCGCCTGCCAAGTTCTATGCTTCTTTCAAGCTCCATTTTGGCAGCTACCAGTTCTTGTTGATGGTTGTGCCTTAGCTGGTCAATTGCTGCTGCATGTTGGTGGTTGAGCTCTGAGCGCAAGGAAGCTGGTTACCATGAACAAAGAGAAAAGTTTAATTTGGGTATGTTTACATTAATTAACAGTAACAGTCCAGTTCCATTTAGTATTGCTGCTGACTTAAAACACACTTTACATTAGCTAAGTAACTGTCCTGTATTTTATTCCTGTTGCTTTCTGAAAACATCAGTTCTCCATCAGGAACTCTGGTCACTTACTCCTTCCAAAAGAGCCTTAAGGGTGAGATATTTTGAAAGTGAAGAGTCTAGGCTTACCTGTTAAAGTCTATAGTCATTTTAAGAGGAACACTTATGTCAATACTGAATGACTCAGAGAGACACTACAGTGTTATAATATACACACAAACACACGTGCATGTATATTTGCATAAGTAGAAATAACGGTTTTGGACCCCCTTTTCAAATCTGGAAATAGTATACCTAACATAGCTTTTCCTTCATCTTCCAGCTCAAATCGTAAAGTCTGAAGTTCCTGTTCCATCTCCAATTTAAAGCCTTCCATGGCTTGTTTATGTGTTTCTTTCAGTGCATGAAGTTCTTCTGAGTGCTTCTGTTGTAAACGTTCTTCTAATTCCTATGAAATCAAAATTGACAAAATTTGTTCTACACCAACTTAGAGAATTTATACAACATTACACAATAAACAACTGGAAACAAAAAGCAGGCATTGACGTATTCTAGAAAAAAAAAAGCCACTAGTATTACTCATATTTTCTTATCCTCCGAACATATTTTTTCTTTTCAGTGGTTGATGGTTACCAAGATTACCTGTGCACAAAACCTGTTTTGCTCACAGCTGGAAAAGAGAAAAAAATCAGATTCATAAATGGGTCACACATTTGGAGACTTCTGCTCCCTAAGGACAGCCATGTTTACTCCCTATGGAATTGTATGAAGCATTATGTTCCTGGTACACATCTTCTGTTCTTCTGGGCACATAGTGGGAAAACTGATTGCAAAGGCACACTCTGGAGCTGAACTTAAAAAACCTTAAGATACCCCCCCCATTATGTACCACACACTACCAAAATTCAAATTAATTTAAAATTGCTTTGAAATACCAATAATTTAAAATTAATTTTAAAGCTGGTTTTGTCAAGGTTTAAAAAAAAAGTATCTTGGCTGGGCCATGAAAATTATCTTGCAAGTCACAGAACATAGCTAACACAACTTTTAACATGAGGAAAATATAAAATAAATTTCAAAGGCGTCTAC
>WAAE01018175.1:0-30353 GCA_013400495.1 Nicator chloris | reverse complement strand
TTTTTTTTCTTTATGTTTTTCCAGCTCAGGCTAAGTGGAGTAAATGTTTGCACTGCACTTAAAAAGTGTCGTTAAATCAGAATTTTTGTGCTCTCATACATCACCCATGAAGTGACATACAACAATTCCTCCTTCTGCCACTAGAGCGAGCACAATCATTGCTTTTTTCTTTAGGAAAGGGGCAGTAACATCAGGGCAATTTCCATACAATGCAGTCCCTGCAAATCGAAAAGGACCACTCAAAATAAGCAAACATATATATGTGTGTATATTAAAAAAAAAAACAAAAACACAAGAGTAATTCCAAGTTTGAGTGTTTTCTCAAAGCAACTTTAACAGGTTCACCTCCATACCAGGTACAACAGCAATATCAACTGTAGGTTTATCCATGGACTGTCAAAATAAGAACACTTGATGTGTTTTACTTAAGAAAAAAATAATTGGATAAGAAAAAATAAGGTGAAAGCCTAAAATTACGGGATAAATCAAACATCAATCCAGACTAAAATACAAAATATAAAAATCTTATTTCTGCTGCAGACAGAGAAAAGGTGATGAGCATGTTTTTAAATTGAAAGATTCAAATGTAAGATATTTCTATTGACACTGAGTAAAGATGCAAAGATGAGGAAATTCAAAAATGTTTTTCAGCTACAGTTTTTAGAGATGCAAGAACCTCACTTAAGTGTCTTTGAAATTTCAAGGGCCATGTGAATGTACTCTGCAATAATCTAATCAATACATTGCCTTACCCTACTGCTTCTCTTTCTCAGTCTCAAACATTTTTTTTAAACACCAAACATAACAATGAGCTGACATTAGCCACTCACTACTGCCCTGTCCTCACTAGATTTTTCAGGGCTTTGCCTTGCTGGAAAACAATTTTAAAATCCACAGTGCTCACAGAAGCATATCAGTGGTCATAGTGGACGTATCAATTTTATAATTTACACAGTACAACCCTTAGCATCAAACTTAAGCAGCAGCTACATGTCTCAAGTCTCTCCTAGCTTTGAAAACACTTCTGCCTAATAAAAGTCCAAAATTCAGTCTCTTCTCCTTTCCCAGAATTTCTAAAAATGGTCTGAATATGTGTTCAATTACTTTCAAGCAACCAGTTTCAGTGTTCAATCTTCACACTAGTCTTCAAAATGTCTGTCATGCTCTTGGCTCTGTGGCAGCACCTGCACACACCCCTCACTACAGGTTAAATGGGCTTGAAATAGTGGCAGTACTGACCATCGCTTCAGAGAACCACTCCCCCCGGAGTTGTTGTTTAGGATAGATTCCCTAAAAAAGAAAACTGCTGGAAGCAGCGTGTGCCAAAATATGTTCCAGAAGTATGCCTTCATCAAAGACTGAACTCTCTTACCCCAGAGTTTAGTCCAAATGCTATGACATGTCAGAAAACCTCCTGACCCAGGACTGAAATGGGTGAAAGCCTTCTGGCAGACTCTTCATTCAATAGGGAACACACCTATTCCGGAATGAGACTTTAAGACCTCTGCTGCCTTTCCCACAGCTCCACAAAGCAGGGAAGTCCTCCCACACCTACCCCAAATGCCCCAGAAAGAGTCCAGGAGCACCTCTGAATAAAAAACTAGGGACCAGACCTCCTTATGAGTGAGCCAGTAAAGACAGGCCAGTCCTGGTGTTCAGATCGTGATGCTCATTATCCAGACCAGCCATGCAGTGAGGATGCACTGAACTGGCCACGGCATGTGTAAACAAGGGTATCAGCTTGCACTTCCAAAAGCAGTCACACTGGGAGGCAGAGCCAGCACTCAGGAGTGCCCAAGAAACCATAAAATCTCATTGGGAGAGGGAGGCGTGCAACTGAGAAACCTTTTTTTTTTTAATCAGAATGGGCACTGCCCAGGCATAAAGAAAACAGCACCTGGGCAAAATGCAGCAGCACACCCAATGTCCTGTCACCTTAGTAATCTACCACCTACTAAACAGGTGTAAATCACAAAGGTACACCTTCTCTACTGCCGTCCATGCATGAGGAGTCTTCTGTGATGCGATGCTCCGGCTCACTGCATCTGGCATCCCAGAAAAATAACTCACAGGTGGGAGTCAGTAAGAAAATCGTACTGTCCATGCCAGCACCATATTACAGGTTGCTTCACCTGAGAAATATTCATGGAATGTGTGAGGCCACAGCTAACACGAGTTACACAGTAAATTTAAGGAGGTAGCTGATATTAAAAAAACAAGAGATGTTTTCCGGAAAACACAGACATACCACATCAAAATTATGAAATCACTGCAACAGATTCCTTACAGTTGCTCAGGAAGTTCTATTAATAACTAGAGGCGAGTAGTGGACATTCAGAAGGTAAACAAGAAATAAGAGCTTGTTCAGGTTGTAAATTTTGTTCATGTCATCAAAAATGTTACAATGGAAGATTAGAAGCTCTTAGGAAAAAAATAAAAGTAATAAAAACCTCTACCAAAGAGAAAATATTAGAGTGCTTTATAAATCAATGGTGTACCCATACATTGAGTATGTTCTGCTCATTCCTCCCTTCCACTTATAAAATGACTCAGTTGGATTATTCAAGGCACAGAGAACAGCTCCTCCAAGAAAAGAAAGTTAAAGCTGGGAAAAAAGATCCAATTTTCTGTTGAAGACTGAAGGAGGATATGACAGAAGTCTGCAGAATGTCAGGTAGCATAAAGAGGGGAACAAAGAGTAGATTAGGACTTGTGACACAAGAAGCATCCTGCTAAATTATCATACAGAAAGATGAAAAGCAAACAGGAGGAAATGGTCTTTAAAAACAAAACAAAATCAAAAAAGAAGAAAAAACCCACAGTACATAACCAAATCACAGAATGCCATAGGAAACATCATACACACTCCCTGTCAGCCCTATCTGTACATATTATATATATACATGATAGTCAGGATAGTCAGCAATCTTCATCACTGGAAATTCCTAAATGTGCAGTTTGCTAGAAGTTAGAAAACCGTAACAGAAAAGCTTGCAATACGTGCTCCTTCTTACACCCCTCCCTAAGGTTTCAGTATCAGTGACTAATAGAGACTGAGCTAAACAGACCACTGACCACATCCATTACTTCTGGTTTTAATTTGCCTTCCTTTCCTGCAAAAAACCCAAGGACTGGAAGATGTAAAAGTGTTAATAGAATAGGATGAGGTGATTACATGCCATATCAATATATAATTTGTTTCTAAAGCAGAATTACAAGAAATAATCTCAAGCAACGGTGAAGAATCTGGCTTGAATTATATCATCATGAAATTCATCTTCTCAGTAGAGTGGAGGTTGATCATTAACAGGCCATTAAAATGTGTACAAAGCATAAGGATTGGTCCTTGTCCCAGGGCACTTTCCACATTAAATGCTCTGGAGTTTGAGGGCTGCATTCAGGAGCACAGTACTGCTTATCCATGCCTGTAAATTCTAACTCAGGCTTGTGTTTTGCCTGGGGATCTGCACACGCACAGTCATTTATATAGGTTACTGTACACTATGCATACATTAACTTGGTATCACAATGCTACACATCATTTCATCTACAAAGAGGCAGCAGAAGACAGCCTTGTCTGTACCCATCACGTTCTTTAGTCTGAAAGAAGTACCTTGATGCAGAATACAGTGAGATGAGCAGCCAGGAGAAAGAGCTGCTGCAGCTGACTGTGACCACAGTGGTTACTGCTATCAGTGGCTCCATCAGGGCCACAGTGTAATGTAAAAATAAAGAGGGGTGGTACAAAATGCTACTGGAGACAAGCAGCCTGGCCTAAGCAGCACTTACTGGCCTCTCTGGAAGGGCACCGGGTGACACAGTGCAAGACAATGACCTCCACAGTGCTCAATCTCTAAAGGTCGACAGGAGCATCTAAACACCAAGGAGAGGAGACAGCCTGGCCTCTTATCTTACAATCCCGAGGGTTGCTACTTGAAAGGAGTGCTGCTGCCACTCCCTTTTCCTTCCACTCCAGTGAGGCCTGGCTGTGGCAGGGGTTTCTCCCACCACCTAGAATTTCCTAGAGAGAAACACCGTGATATTGTGCAGAAATGCTTGTTGATTCCAAATTCACTGCCTCCTCCCAGCCCTGTCAGGACACTGTGAAGTGGTACTGCTACAGCAAACACGGCACTATCATGGAGCTGGGAATTACTCACTGGAATTGCAGCTACATTTTGCCCTTCAGCAGCAGAAAGAGGAGAATGTAAAGTAATAGCGCATTAGAATCAAATACAAAATAATCTGCCTTTTCAGTTACCTTCTGAGCAAATTTTCATTTAACCATGCCTTCAAGTATGAATTTTAAAGCAGACAATTATAAAGCAAAATAGTCACGCAGAGACACACAAGGCACAGGATATGTATTTCTTTGTTTCCTAGTGGCTGCTTTTGTGCAGCCTCTAGAGGTAATGGCTTTTTTGAGAAAAAACTTGAAAATTCAGTACGAACACCTTCAGATTTAAAAGTAACAATTAAATTCCATATTCCAATATATTTTCCTTTTCAAAAGCTTGCTAATAAATCAAGATTGGTGGAACTAAAAAGCTGAATGATTTTTATTTAATGTTCAAATATTAATACATTTTGGAGTTCTGAGCAGAAGCTGTAACTGATTTCTTTGAGAATTAACACTCAAGTTAGTCCTCTGAACAGTCCTGTCCCCATACAGGCAGTGGAGAAGTAAAAATAAATACTATTTATTATGTGACCCACATGCGATGCGGGGGCAATTTACTGAGTTGATTTGTGAGACCTATCATCACACTCATACAATGCCATATGATTTAATTGATTTAAATTTTAGATCTTCAAACTATAAAATTATGTGTAGATTTGAGAGCTCACATTAGTCAGGAACATCAGCTATTTGGTGGAAGGACTTAAAAGAGCTTGCAGTGCTTCTTTGAGGCAATTTAAATAAAAACAAAACAAAAAAAAAGGAAAACCACATTGGCAGGCTTTTTGAATTCTTGTTTTGAGACACGAAGCTGAGATTTGGACAAAGGAATAAGCTTCCTCACACTCACCAAGAATGTCACTTGATGATGAATTTCTCATCTCTTCCCAAGACAGAAAGGACTTCCAGAGTGCAGCTGCAGTTTAACTCTGGGATAGAGTTGCCCCCTCCAGCTCAGGAGCTTGGGTGGGGCAGACAAAAAGCTTAACATATTCCTTTTCCTTTACACAGATGCAATGACTGGTTCACAAACACATTAGAGTTTTCCTGAGAAGGACCATGGGCTTTCAAGCCACGTAGTAGAGGCATATTTCTGGAGGTGAAGACCACATTATAGCCCTTGAGTTCTGAATACTATTTATCCTTTATAAAGCACTTATACAAATTAAATGTGCATGCTTAACCTGCTGTGTTCACTGAATGCAATGTTTGTTTCTTGCTTTTTGGAAGTGCATTGTGAGGAAATGATTGTCCTTGTACAACTAGAAAAAACATAGAACAACTAGAAAAAAATGCAGTAATCTCTAACTGTCTGTAATCTCATTTTACTTTTTCTTTTATTATTTAAACTGGAAAAGGGCAGAAGCAGATTCTGAGCTCAAAAGATACAGGGCCATTTGTGTCTGTCTGAACGTGTCTTCCCCAATGTGGCTATTTACTATTCTTTTTTATTACTCCAACTACTATTTTTTCTTAATGGAGCATGACTGCAGGAAAGATTTGTTCTTTTGAACTAATAAAATCACATACATGAAAAGTCTTCCTCAACCTTGATATTGTCTCTTCTATTGACATATAAACTCTTCCTTTGAAAGAAGTTTTGCAGCACTCTATCTTCCTTCCTCCCATCTTCCCTGAAGGGATATAGTTCCCGAGGGTAGAAAAATACCAGCTCCTCAATAAATGGCAATGATTTTGTAAGTTACTTTTAATATTTGGTGCATATGTGCATGTGAAATACAGACCTGCCAAAAAAAGCCATATTGCCATCGTTTGTACATTAATAAGGTGAACTATTTTTAACAGAGAATTCCTAACAATGGTTACTTATGAATTATGACTGATTATTTATGTTGTTCACTTTGTTTAAATGGTGTCTACGTTCTTCAAGAGAACAATGCTGTATACAGCTGCTTTATTAATAATGTCACTGGCTCTTTGTTGCTATTTTTACATCTCTATCTTCCTGTTAGGCCATGTAAATAGAGATGCCTATAATTAGTGGGCATGCAGCATTGTTTCACAAGTCTTAGCTGCTACATTAAAATAGGATGCTTATTACTTCTTTGGGAATAACTTTTATTTTGCCCTATAGTTAAGAAACAAAGTCATAAAGCCAGATATGATGCAATGGAAAATTCAAAGAGAGTATCTGCTACGAAAATCTTTTGCTGCATTCTTCATCCATTTAAACAGGAGAAAAGCCTTAACTGCTCATTCAAAAAACCTTTAGACTAAAAGTACATTTTATTTTCCACAGCTGAAAACCACAAAAAATAGATTTTGTACAATACAGAATTTTTTCTTGCTGTGAGACAGAATCTTCTAGTCGTCAAAAGTTGAAACAATTCCCCTTGCCTAACAAACAGAGGAGAAAATAAGATGATAGAGATAAGAAGTCTGCATTCAGATCTCTTGTTGTCTGCCTATTTAGAAACTTATTGTATCTCTTGACTACTTCTACATTGAGTCCCAGGTATAATAATCCAACCCTAGGACTATGATTCACAAATGATGACAAATCCTTTTCCTTCTCTGGCAAAATTGCTTTCTTTCCTGAGTACACTTTGCAGTAACAACACAGAAGAACTGCATGCCTGTAAATATTTAACACTTGCATATGTTGTTCTGGAGGCATTTGTGTCCAAAGACTTCACTGGCAGAAAAGACCATTTTGGCCGTGTTGCCAATGGCACAAGATTTAACTTACAACATGCTTTTTGGAAAGAGATGACACCTTGGCATAGATGTTGCAATGATAAAATTCATCTTATCTCTAAAAAAAGCTGCCATAATGTCTACTACTTTCATTGGTGAAAAACCCCAGCCCCACTTCTCATCTGAATTTTTCTGAAGTCAGTTTCAAGTCATGTCCTTTTCCAAAATGTCCATCTGTCACCAATGTATCAAAGATAACTTTGAACTAAGAGCCATATTCAAAATTGTTGACAAGACACAACTGAACAAGAGAGAATCACAAATACTAGCATTGCTTCTGGCAACAAGCTACATTGGGTTTTTTAATTCTGCTCTATCTTTCTCTTTATTCTTGTTGTGGTAGTACTAGAAAAAGTTGACTTTGAAAGAATCAAGAACAAATCCAGAATTAAGTTTTCAAGCTTGTTACCACTGTTCCACATTTAATGCTTTGCAGAGGTGTTTAGGGTACTAAAACAACTTTAGGATGAAGAATAATATACAAGTGAAAATATTAATGGCAAATGAAAAAACATTAATTGGCCAAACAAGTACAACAACTCTATACATCAGTCATGCTTTTAGAGAACTCTTTTTTCTCAAGCTCCACAACTATATTTTCTAGGTTCTGAAGAAAAAAGTCCACAAGCCTGAAGGGCTTACCACAGCCTATCTGCCCTCCATAATAAATACTCAAGCAGTGCATGCAGCATAAAAGAACAAAGTAAAAAGGTCTGTGGGATACCTGACACTTGAAATTCAAACTACCAAAGACATAAATTAAGTATACATGCCTGTGTGTGAGGCAGGGTATAATGTTCTCTGACTGCTTCAATGGGCCTTATGTAAACAAAGAACAGAACAACTGGTGACAAATGTCAGCTTTCTAGTGCAAGAAAAAGGTCGCCAACCAAGGAAAGAAAAACCACCTCAATCCATTGGCTTATCCAGATTTAAATATGTGAGCAGAAATGATTTAATGTCCCTCAGATGTTTGCTCTGCTTTTTTGCCAGAGGTTAATGCCCTGCAAGGGTGACTGCAGACAAAGCTACTCCTCAATTACTGCCCTCTAATGCTCAGTGTATTTGAGGTAAACAAGTCACTGGTTTGTGGTATCACCATAGGCTAGAATGTGGTGAACAGCAAGGCATGGAGACCTTGTCAGCTGTCTGCATTTATGAGCTATCGGCCTGAAACCAGAACTTCTGTACTTGCCTCCTGTAATGCATAAACACAGAAATGCCAAGAGCTGCTGCTCTCACTGCATTCACTCATTCACTCACTGTCCCCACAATACAGCTAACATATTTTGTGTTTTCAAGAATATTTGATTCCATTTCTCCTCTAAATCTGATTTCCCAAAACAGCTCAGAGATGTCAGAATGGGTACAAATTACAGGGATTACTATGGATTAGTGAATCTCGCATGCCTGAAAGTGTTTAGAGCAATTACACCTCTTGGTGGAAAGGTATTTCCCACACATTCTCCTTCCAGCTCCTCTGTCAGCAGGGCAGTTTCCTCTGGGAGACAAGCATGTTGTTAGACTGAAAGCTGGTACAACCCCCAAACGTATCTAGCAAAGTGTGCCCAGAGTCCTAGCCCAGGCTAGAACGTTGTTCTACATTTCAGGGAAATCTCAGCATGGCATCAAACTATTTGACTGAGATAGCACTGCTTGCTCTCCATCCCATCCAACCTCCACCCAGCCCCTGCACTCCCGAAGCTGAGTGAGCAGACCAGGACACCAGCTCTGTCTCAGGGCATGATTTCATGCACAGACTAAGCTGTGAGAAGGGAGGACAAGGCTCCCGCAGCATCGACCACTGGCTGATGAGAAAGGCAGATAAATGGAGGGCAGTCACCTTGTCAGACTCCATCACCAAACAGTTTACCAGTCAACCACCTCTGCTGTGCTCAGGTCATGCCTTGAGCTGAGGGGAACTGTGACTGGGTCAGCTGCTGGGTCGGTACAGGCAGCTGAAAGTACCAATATCCAAAAATGCAGAGACTGGCTTTGTTGAGGGCTGTCTGCATCTGAGCTGCAATTTATGAGCAGCAAGTGATGCAGCACATACGTCAAGGTTATGAGGAGGAGAGCTGTTGGTAAGGTAGCAACAGCAAGTTGCTGAGGGGTTACAGGCAGAGTGAGGATGTGCTCTTTACTTGCTTTGGGGGAAAAATATACTGAATATCTTTGACTGCACACAAGCTTTTTGAATAAAAAACCCTCCTTATCACTATGCAAGCTTACAGCTTTCCCTTCCCACCCAAATGGTTCTTCTAAAAAACTCAAGCCTTTTCCTGTAGTGTTGTTTATATTATAGCATCCCAATATACACAATCAACTAAATTATATTTACTTAGCTAACTTCCACACCTTTTCCCCTTTCTACTTCCTCAGATTTGGATCACAGCTTTCTTCTGCTCAATATTTTCTTCCCTAGAATGACAATAGTGCAGATACAATAAAGAGGTGTTACCAGCCTTTTGTTCAAGTGCTCTTTGTTGAGTATTTCAGCTATTTACTGCCCCCTCAGTAGTTCCTGTTTTCCCACTGAGGGGGGAAGGGAAAGCCTGTATAATGACATGGCAGCTTTTTGTTCAAAAAGTCTGCATGCAGTCAGAGATACTTAGCACATTTTCCCTGCAAAGCCTGATATCAAACAAAAAGGAAAAAACCTTAAAATATTTTTTAAAATACTATACATATATATAAAGTAGTACTAAAAAAGTAGTACTTTGCAGATACCCCTTTCTTTAAGCTATAAATTATTGCTATATCGAAATGCCCACGTCCGCACACACTGAAAACTCAGCCCACTATGATGAAATGTGCACAAACACAGAGGCATGTACTGTGATCTCCTACTGCCAACAACATTACAGGTCTTAGCACATAAAACCAAGAAACCAAAAAGGAATTAGGGCACTGAAAGACATCACCAGCTGGGAGCTTTGCTAGTTCATACAAAGGGAAAAGTAAGAATACAGCACGCATAGCAATTTGTCTTTGATACAGGAAAAGGCATATATCGTTTGATAATCCAGTGATAAGGCAGGACAGCTATGGGGAAAATCCATTTGTTGTATTGAATAAACACATTTAGATTGATACTTGTGATGCTGAGCTGTTTTGATACATAGGATTTAATACAATCATTATGTGGATGTAAAAAAAATTATCAATATTTCACAGAGAATAAGGTATCTCCTGGTACCGTGGGATACATGACTAGAGGGAGCTTTGAAGAAATACATAAGTTAGACAATTGGATTATAAAAGAGCATGTCCAAGCAATGGATCTGAGCAGCTTCTCCTTTCATCATCTATGTGTTCAAGCCAAAGAAACTGTGCACAAGAAACAGGTAGCATGACAGGGAATTTTTGGGGTAATCTTGCTACCAAGTAGGTTAACTGTGCTTTTATTTTCCCAAAGTCAATTTTAGCACAACAGGTCAACACAAAAATGGTAAAAGCTGTTAATTAGGCTCCTCCTAATCTGAATCTAACTTGACAGTGAGTGCTCCACGCCGGGGTATTGGAGAGGAAAGGCCTTAAGGGAGGTGATCTCTGTTATCAGACTAATCCATGGCCCTGGCAGAAGAAACCAGTGGGGAAAGTTTCTGGGCATACCCTTTTCTTCAGCACTGAACGGAAGCAACAGCAGAGCCGCCCTTTACCAAACGCTAACAAGGGGATAGGAAACGACTATCGGAAAGGAGCTGCTGGTCCTTAGGAGTCTGACAAACAATGTCAGCCCTGATTAGAGCACACAGACTTCATGGTAGGTTAGCTTTCATGTTCTTTTCATTTTGTGTGCATGTATGTCGGGATGACTGAAGTCAATGGGAAATTCACAACAGGTTCTGATAGCATTAAGAACTGATTCATTATAATCGTCTCTTCATAACAATATTGTTTGTGTACATTAGATCTTAATCTGATTTTGTTCCCATCAACTCATCCGGACTGGATTTGCACCAATTCTCAGGGTCATCTTCTTGCTTGTGTACATTGTCCATGTAATCTGTAATCTACAGAAACAGCAACCCACACAAGTCAAAATTAAGTGTTCTTTTTAAATTCACCTTGCCACCATTTTTTTTTAAACTGAGACCTAAATTGAGGAGGCATTTTGAAATGAAGCTCAGTTTTTAGAGTGAAAATTACTTCAGTCACAGTATAGGGTGGGTTGGGGTTTTGGGGGGGAAAGGGATTTTTTGTTTGGTTTGTGTTTTTTCTTTTTTTACTCCCAAGACTAGCATTCCACTGTACAACTTAATAAGAAAGTGAAAATTAGATGTAACCAAGCTTAGAGAATTCTTTCTCATTTATCACTGTCTACTCAGTTTAATTTTAACTTGAGCTGGTAAAACACTTTACAAGAGACCCCATCTCACCTTTAACACATTCTCTTGACTTGCTTACTTCAGGCAAACATTTGCTAGATAGTTGTCTGTTACTGCATAAAGAGAACGTCAAGTTCTTTGTACAAGCGTCTGGTCACGTTTCATGATTGCCAAAGTCTAGGAAGAAATCCCCAGTTTGAAAAAATACTGCTTGGAAACCTCATTCTCCTGGCTAAGATTCCTACCATTTTTGCTGAGAAGTTAAACAGAAAATCCTTTCAATACACCAAATGGAACAATGCCATTGTACCTAGTAACATATAAGCTGTTTATCACTGTTTCCCTCATGGCAAGTTTCATCATTAAATTACAGTTCCATAGGCCTGCACCGTATTTTCAAGATTAGTTTTATACATCTTTACATGGATGCTCATATTTCAAACAGAAACCACACCACAAGAGCAGCCATCTCTTCAAGTAGGTCATTACTTTCCTCTTGCACACTGCCTTTTTAAAGTTTAGTCCCAGCAATATAAGAATGTACTCACAAGAGTAAAATAAGGATTGTGGTTTTCCAAAACTAAATATAGTAGTTTCCCACTGACAACTGTCTTTCTGTCAAGTACAAATTTTATTTGGCATCCAAGCTCATTAGCATGCATTAGGAGAAATAAAAAGAACACTAATTAACGCATTGATTTGTACTGTGCTATATCTTAGTAACAGCATGGGAAGGGGAAATATTTTCAGCTTGGAGGTCAACTGGCAATCCACAATAACTGTTGTGACTGTATTGTACAGTCCAATGAACATGGCTTATGCACATAGAGAGGCTTGGAAGCATCAACCAGAAATTCCAACAGAGATCTTGCTTTTCCATGCGTCCTGAATCTCTTATATTGAAGAGCTTTTCAGCCTTTTTCGTCTTTCACTGAGATCACCACAAGATTGTGGTTGGTCAAATCCAGCTCTGTCCAGCCTGTTTTATGCCTTTTGTTTTAAAAAAAATGCATTCTGGATGAATGCAAGAACTAAACATGTCACAATATTGACCAACAATCTCCTAAATCACTGTATCAGTATTTCTCATACTGTTCTAAAATACTATGATATTTTCCATAGTTTTGTCCACTCACAGCTTTATGAAACCATTAAAGATGGGTGTCTGATACTGAGCAGAGCCTGTTCTTTCAGTTGCCCAACACCTCCTCTCTTAAAACAACACTTTACCAAATTCTTAGTGTAGGAGCTGCATTTTATATGTTGATTTTCTCTGTCAAGCCTGAAGAAGAGCAGATGAAAATCATGCAAAGCAGACCTTTGGCAAGTTGCCCTGAGCTGCTGGACAAGAGGGGTTGAAGAAATGAGGCGGAGAGACAACAAAAACCAAACCCACCACAGAAAAGAAACAGAAGATTAGGACTTGGGACAGAGGCAGAGGGGTGGACAAGAGAGAGACAAACATGCTGAAATATTTGCAGCTAAGCATGCAACACTTCCAGAAACGAGTTCTTCACACATCTTAATTCTATCCTTGGTTAAGTATACATTATGGTATAGTCTATAATTTTCTGACCACATAGTTTCCCTTTCTCCACACCACCACCTGCATGCAGCAACAGAAGGGAAAGCCTCCTNCATCCTTCTACAGGCTCATCTATGCTCCAACAGAACCACGTCTATCACTCCAGGAGGACTTGATTGGACTGCTACCAATACCCTGACCAACAGGGTGTCAGGTCGTATTCTGACTCTGTCAGTGTTTTTCTTTTGTCGTTTTGTTTTTTAGTACTACTACATTTTTACCTTTAATATTCCTAGTAAAGAAGTGTTATTCCTATTCCCATATCTTTACCTGAAAGCCCCTTAATTTCAAAATTATAATAATTTGGAGGGAGATGGTTTACATTCTCCATTCCAAGGGAGGTTCTGGCTTTCCCTGGCAGACACCTGTCTTTCCAAACCAAGACACTCCTTCAGAACTAATGCCTCTCCTATTTTTGCTTTCTGTCTGTTTACTTGTGTGGCCTGCAGGACTGCAACTCAGAGCTTTGCATCTGCTTGGGCTCTTGAAAAACCCTGTGTTATCTGTATTGTCCCACAAGTCAATCAATAAACTATTAAACACATCTCTGTGAGATCGAGTAGTATGCTATCCCAATTTTAGACAATGCACTAAAATTAGGGTCAAAAGCCAATTCTTGCCAAATTTCTGGAAAACTCTTCTCCCACAGTGTTTATTATGGCACTGCATTTTGCATCTCTAGAACACAGAGCTCCTACCGACTTTCAAGTGTATCTGAGAGTAACTGTTTTTTTTGTAACTCAGACCCAAAGCTGGGGATTCAGAAAACAAGGAGTAGAGTGAACACAATGAAATGTAGGGCTTACTTGCCATGTATAGCATCCCACAGGAACATTGTGGTGCAAGCAGAAGATAAAAATCAAAGTTTCCAAGGAAACAATTAGCCAAGAGACCATCCTCTCCCTTCAAATAATCCCTTTCCTTACTTACAACATGACTTCCTCCAATGCTGTGTGCACAATATCCCAGTCATGCCTGGAAAAGCTCTTCTGTGCAATGACCATGACAGAAGTTTCTTGATAAAAACAACATGATCAAGCAGGTTTTGACTGGATTCCAGTACCTGCACACAATTCAATATGAAACCAGTGCTGCCAGGGTGAAATTAATTTTGATGCTTCTTAATTTCCAAGAAGCATCCAAATTATTATTACTATTATTATTGTTATTTTTCTTAATAACATAAAAATGTTTTTTAACTGTTTAAGTGCCTATAGACATGCCAGCTCTTTGAAACAGCACATGGGCTTCCTGAGAGCAAGGTACATCACAGTTTACAAATTAAACTACAACCAAATCAGCACAAATGCTGTCATTCTTCGGTCATTTTTTCCCTGCTGAGGATTGAATTATAGCATGACTCTCCTCAGCATGTATCATAGTTGTGTCCTGAGTCTGTAAAGGACAATTGTGTATGTGTTTATGCTTTCCAACCCATAGCAGTAGTAATAGGCATCCACCACAGACTCACCTGATCCTTGTCAGTCTGCCCTACAGTGGCTGTCTCTGGCTGGGCACAACCAAAGCTGTTATCAGTTGAAGTGTCACTTTAAAGACACATTGTAGAGGTTTTCCTTTTGTTAGAGGCTTTTTTTTTTTAACCTCTTCTCCTGTCCCCCAGTGCTGAGTTCCTGCCTGCAACACTGTCTCCATTTTCAAGTTTCACCTACAGTTCCTCACACTTGTCTCAAAACTGTGCTGTCCCATTCAGCTATTACCTGCCACAGGAGCTGAAGCCTTTGGAATACCATTATTGTTGAATGCAGAGAATATATGCTAAAATATATATTAAAGGGATAGACAGGGGAAAAAAAAAAAAGAAAGAAAGAAAAAAATCCCCGAGCCTGTTAGCAGCTGCACAACTTTGAGGCTAAATAAATGGATCTGTGCAAAAACAGTGTCACCTTGAATATATTTAAATTCAGGCCCAGACACAGCAGCCACATTTAAAGCTGATGATACAAACCGTTCTTATTTTTGGGTATGAAGCAGAGGTTCTTGACAGATTTCCTTTCAAGTTGTGCACATTAGGCTACCAGTCAAACACAAGAAGCGACTACCAGAGTATGATCAGAGAGGCTGCTTTTCCTACATGGCCTCTTTCCAGGGTCCTACTATTTATTTGTTCTTCGTAACTAGATTATGATATATCCAGAGACTGATATCTTACTGATTATTGCCATGCCTACTTACTTTGTCTCAGTTCTACAAAATCTGATTTTAGCACGTCTTAAATCAGATCAGAAACATTGTGGCTGCCCAGAATAAACTGTGCAGACTGTGTGCCTCTAATGATACTTGTTGTTTGAAACAGGTTTTGTTTTGCTGTGAAGATTTTTCTCTCAGCAAACCTGTGGTTGCAACAATGTCATCTGCACACTCATACCTTGCAAAAAGGGTCAGTGTAAACACTCAATATTGTGCTCTAGCTTGGCAAAAATGCAGTCACGCCCAGGACTGATCCAAGCCTGTGAAGCGAAGAGGTCTGGCAAAGCCTGGGTACTGTATTAATGTGGGTAGAACCAAGAGCTCAGCCTCTTTAAGTCCATTAACATAACACCAAACTTTCCTTGAACCACTCCCAGGTGCCACTGGAAGCAGTGACTTGATTCTTTCCTTACTCAGTCCCTCTTTCACTGGAGTTTTAAGAGCCTTATACCTGGTCTGGTCCTTTCAGAGGCAGGTGAATCAGTGCCAGCAGCTTCCATGGGGAACTGGCTCAGGCCACAGGAACAGAACTCCTTGCCAAAGGCCTGATGGATGCTAAAAGCTATTTGCTGTTTGACCCTAGAAAGAAAAGGGCTAGGTCCTCTCTGCAAGGACACACTTTCTGCTGTTTTTCTGGAATTCAAAGGGGGGAAAGTGCAGAAATATCACACAATACAATATGTACTTTATCCAAAAAAAAAAAAAAAATGTATGTGTGGATATGCATGCATATATATATATGCATATTTATCTCCATGACCATTATAAACTAAATATAAGGCACTGTTATTCCCAGAAGAGAACAGGGAAGAACAGTAGGCTGATTGAGAAGGCAATCAACAAACAAGAACAACACATGACAATTCCCTCCACACTTCCCATTCTGAAGGGTTCAGAGTCCCCAAGAGAATTTTTCTGTGGGTTTGAGAATTCAATTTTTGAGAAGAATCTTTGAGGCACCGCTGCTCCAACCCTGCCTGTTGGTGCTACACAGGTGGTTCAGAGCACAGAACAGAGCAGACACATAAGTGGGCTCGCCAGGTACACCCCAGGAATACTCTCATCCAAAGGGAGTGAACGGCATCTGCTTCTGCTCTAGAAGCAGCATTTTATTAATGGACTCAGAAACCTGGGGGCCAGTAATGATTTTGCAAGAATCTGGTGTGACCCACAGACAACTTCTTTCTGTGTCCTTTTCCCTCTCACATTCTTACTACACTGCCAACACACCTCTTCATCACACACTGCATGGAAAACAGGTTTCTTCAGATAAGCATACACAACTTCAAGATGCTCTAATCTGTGGTCTTAACAGTGTATAATAAATAATTCCAAACAGAAAGCAGGAATGACAGAGCAGAAAGAGAAAAAAAGAGAATATAACACAATGGAAGAAAAAAAAATCCCAAGCGAACAACAAACAACCACAAAGAAAAGAGACACAGACAAGTCTGGGATCTGAATTCATTTTAGGACAAAACGCACCATCGGGTACCTCCATCAGGTATCTGACAATAACACCATCTTCCCATAGTATAATTACCCAGGGATTTGGGACTCCCGTGCATATCTGGAAAAAGTTAATTTTCAGGAATGCAGACACAGTCTCTTTGCAAATATATCATTGACCTTGGTCCTCAGACCATGATGGTCACCTCAGCATCTACCCTCATGACTCACACCCAGCCACAGCATCATGCTAAAGCTAAGCACCTGGGAAGCCTTGCCTATTCCATTAGGAATAATGAGAGGACTGCAAATTTCACTATCATACAGACACAGGCCACTGAAGCCCAAAAAGATTATTTAAAATTAAGTTTGTGCACGTAAGAATTTTTGCAGGCACAAAAGAAAAAAACAATAAATTTCCAGCATTCGTAGGGGGGAAGGGGAAGGATTTGTATTACAGTCACTATCCACCCAACAACAACGTAGACATTTAAGTATGACTTTAAAGCATTCTTCTCATGAAGAGATAATGACATTTTATACATGTTGTACCTTAACTCTGACGCATTGAGAATATTTTGCATTTTTGACCTTTGGTAAAATAACTTCATTCAGTTTAAGAGGCATTTTCACCCTCCTACCACTTCAGCCCTAACACTGTTTATATCATCACTTGGAGCATGTTCAAAAGATTCTGTTTTCTTGTGTCCCCCAAACACTTCTCTCTTCCCAAGGAAACACCCTGATCTTATCCAGGAAACCAAACACCTTACAGGAAACAGAACTTTAAATAACTATGTGATCCTGAAGGAAGATGGAAATAATATAGATGTGTGTATTCAGTACACTAAGGACAGCTAAGGGTTAGCAGTGGAACAACAGCACCTAAAAAAGGTAGAAATGAAACCTGACTTCAGCAAGTGTTTTGTCTGATCAAGACCAAAGTAGAGAGCTGAGACTTTTTATGGTGTGTTTTCTTATTCATGCATAGGAATATGAAGCTGCTGGATGAAGTGACTGACTAGTCACTACAGGATTTGGTTTTTTCCATTCAGTAATTCAAAGTGAATAATATTAAGATCGTGCTTGTGTACGTCTCCTCTAGGCAATGCACTTGTTCAACACGTCAGGAGGTAGCTCAGTGCTGTCAACCACTTGCAAGCAGACACGCTATGATTGGAGTAAAAATCGCATTATAGGAAAAAAGAAAAAATCTCCTGCTACTGAAAGAAGAGAAAGTCCTGCTGCTACTCAGGTGAGGAAAGGGGCTCTTTGGAACCCCCTCCATGCTTCTGAGCTATTCCAAGAAATGTGAGGGGCAGGAGTAGCATGGCACATATACATAAAGCTTTGAACTGCAGTCAGAGAGGGCATAAGACTAAAAGAAAAAGCTTGAATGCAAGGAGAGCTTTAAGTACAATTTTTGTATTTTAGCTTTCACACAGTAGATCATCCCCCCTGTATTACTTCTATTTTTCTTAACATTTTTATGACTTTATTGCTGACTTAATCCAACATTTGAATATCTGTAGATGGGTTTGATACATCTCTCAGGAAAAAGGTGAAAAGTCTATTGAACAAATACTTGCACATTTCCAGTTGTTCTGGTTTTGGCAACCTCAATATCTTAGAGCTGACATAACTTTCAATATCTATTTAACATTCTGAAGGTCACCAGTCTACTAGAATAAACAAAGTCAACAATATATCCTTTATGAATTAAACCTTCCAAACTCCAACATTTGAAGAAGAATAATGAACCAGTGATCAAAATTGTTTTTATTATTCAGAAACATAAATTTGAACTGCAACTTTATGTGGTGCTAATAAAGTAAATAACTTCTTATGAGGCTTCTATTTCAAGTATCTATTATCCTGGGCATTTCAAAGAATAATGTGCATAGAACAGCATAAAGAAATGTAACTGTAATTATAAAATTACTAAAATTTATACCATCACAAGATTTCACATAAAGCAGCAGCGTAACAACGTTCTAAACCTTTCCAAGCTATATAAGTATTGGTTTTTGTCAAGGTCAAATAGCCGTCACAAGCCTTAAAATGAGTAGTGCAAGTTTTACAAGAGACTTAATCTAGCAACACACTGGTGTGAAGCAACAATCTGAAGAGATCAATGTCATCCTGCAAGAAAGCAAATACTTTTATAACTACATCCATAGCAACCACAGAACTCTCCACTTCCCCTAAGTGATCCATAATGCTTGACTTGAGAAGCTGATTTAAAGCTCTGAGAAGGTATAACTAGCCATAATTTTTCTTGGCCATAAAAGTCCCAGGAAGATAAACGTAGCTTTTCTGGGCCATCATTTTACAGAAAAGAAACACTCAAAAGATATCTCTAGAAATCACTATACTTGGTCATTTTGAAACTGTAAATCCTCCAGGGGGACTGGTGGTGCTACACTGTAGGAATCAGTATCAATTATTTTGTATGATGTATTTTTACTTCAGTGTCAACCCAGGCAATTGACATCTGATTTTCTCATTTAAAGACTTTCTGTAACACCACTTACATCTTCTATACTACTTTTTACCAGTGGATCTCAGTGAGCCTTACAGTGATTAGTACACATATTCCATGAATGGATGAGACGTTCTG
The DNA here is from genome assembly GCA_013400495.1 of Nicator chloris. NCBI lineage: Eukaryota > Metazoa > Chordata > Aves > Passeriformes > Pycnonotidae > Nicator > Nicator chloris. The sequence continues at coordinate 11,262 of WAAE01018175.1, read as the reverse complement.
AGAAGTTAGAGAGATGCAGATAAATTAACTTGCAGTAGTCAATGGCCAACTAAAGCCAGTAAATCCAAGTTTCTAGAGTCAGAAGCCCCTGCCCTGTCCAGCAGGCACCATTACTTCTGTATATAATGCTTTGGACAGCCTTCCATGCACCAAAGTTATATTTTATGCCAGTTTCCAAAGGCCTCTCAGAAACCCAGTGGCATTTTCTATTTTGCTCTTTCCACTGAAATAAACTGACCCCAGTTGTTTCCAAGTGAGTGGCAGGAAACCTTGCACCTGCTCTGGTCATGGAGGCAGATGTCGAAGGCAATGGAAATCTGTCAGCACCAGGTAATTTAGCCTACACTTCAGGCTGCATTTCTGAGTTCATTCATGCTAGATGTGTGCAGTGCTAGACCAAAAGGCATTACAGAATTAAGCTGAACCAGGTTTGGGTACATAACTCTGTTATAACTCTATTACTGCTGAATAGGCGCAGTCAGCCTCATCCCACATTTACAGAGGCTCTAAAGCAGCCACATAAAGGACAGATAATACCTGATCCATCATAAAATCTGTCTTTATAAAGTTAAGTCATTTTGAACAAATTTGAAAGAGCAGACTGAGTTAATAGCAGACCAGTGCTTTGCAGGACTACAAAGAATCTCTTAGCAGGAACTGTTAAGCTGAATTTACTGTGCCATTAAACCAGTCTCAGTGCAGATGTAGGCTGGTTACCAGCACACATGGAAATCCACACAGCAGTTAATTCACCTTCACAGTATGCAAATTAGCGAAGCAGGAGCAAAATCTGATCAAGATCCTTCATTTTAGGGGCTGGAATATTTCATTTATGTGGTAACTTTCTGCTTTTCCATTCCCTTTGCTCAAAGTATAACACAGATTCGCCCTTTGCCTACACAGAGAAGAGAGCTCCAGTTTCAGAGCCAGGAGACACAGACTGCACCCCTCTTGCTGCATGCACACTGCTGACTGACAGCAGCAATAATCAAATATTTATACAGCCCCACAGCGCAAATTCTCAGAGCATTTGGCACCATTGTTTAATGCCCCTAGCTCAGCTTTAACATGGGCACGAGATCTGGCAGATGAGGAGCTGCACTGATAGCAGGTATTACTAAAAACAGTCCTCTTCCCTGTCCATGTCACAGGTGTCTCAGACAAGGGGCACCAGAAGCAAAGGGATGCTCCTACCACAGCAGCTGTTCTTTAGAGAACAGCTTAGACTGGAAAAGACCTGCCAGGCTGCAAACTCCTAAGACTGAATTACATGCTGGTCTTTTTTACAGGTTTGCAAACCTTTAGCAGAAGAACTGTGCTATAATCTGGGGGATAAGTACTGAGGGTCAGAAATATCCAGGAGGGTCAATCAGTGCAGGCAAGGCACAACAATCAGAACAGGCTGATTTAGGGTACACAACTCCAGTACTGCTGAATATGCACAGCACGTTTTGAAACAGAGATCTTGGGATCTCTAGTCATGCTCTGTTACAGCACATTTTCTCTCAAGAAAAAAAAAAAAAGAACATACTGAACTGGTGGAAAATGTTTAACAAAAACCCAATGCCAAATATATATATATATATATAAACTCACTATTTGATTTTTAGCAACTGGGGTTCTTTCAGCTAATTCCATATAAAGGTCTTCACTAATATGTTTTTCTTCAATTTCACAGAAGAACAGTTACTCCAGCTGCTTTAAAATAAGTGGAGTTAAGAACTAGAGGCACTTCTTTAAAGGCACTATCTATCAGTACTCTACTTCTGTGGTAGAAACAACTTCGTATCAGAACTGTACTGTTCTCTCAATTACACCATCACAAACTAGTAAAAGTTAATCTACATTAGAGACTTCTATTAACTCCTTTGAGTTGGCCAGGAGCTGCTCATCTTCACATTTTACAATTATTCCAGGAGTTAGGAATGGCTGAGAGGAAACAAAATCCCCCTAAAAAGCATCGTCACTGTTTAGAAGGGTACACTGCACAACACCACCTATCAACACAAACTAGAAGGCACACTTCCAACAAGGAGTAAGCAAGAACCTGTCCATGCCCTGTGGCCATGTAGCTCAATGTGAGTGCAGCTGATCCACTATTCACAGCCAGGATGAATATATGACATTCCAGCAGGGCTCAGGAAAAGCCTTGGGCGCCTCTGTAACAATCTACAGTGGGATCACTCTTCAGATAAAGTACAAGAAAGGTACATGACTCTGTTGTAATTACTCACTGAAAGAGTGGAAAAGAAAGCAGCTATTCTTTCAAAAATTTGTTTATTCACAGATCTACCGCAGCTTTGACAGTGAAGCATCTCCTGTATTTAACAGCCAAAACAAGCCTACAATCACCTATCTACTAGAGATCGACAGAACTCCCAAGGACACTGGCACACAGGGTACCAGCTGGTAGCAGGCTCTGACTTCACAGCATCATCACTATTGGCCTGCACAGCAATCTGGCATCTCAGTGTGCATCCTCTCTCCAATGGCACTGTTCCTGCCCAAGGTCCTACATCACACATCAGCCTGAAGCTTCGCCTGGTTATTTTAACTTTGAAGTCCACAAAACCAACAGCCATTCCACTGCTCTGGTGAAGCACAATGTTTTCAAGCCTTGAAAACAAACGTGGTCTGATAAGTTAATCCTTGAAGCTTCACCACAACAAAAACTTCACACAGGAAACTCAAAAAGTTAGGTGGGGCAGCCAGCTCTTTAAGACCCTTAATTATTAATAGTGTAGATGAGTGGAATTAAACACATCATTTTTAAGAGGAGATGCTGAGTATCTGTTGCTCAACACACTGAGGGCACGCAGGCCTGCTGAGGGATCCCGGCGTTGTGCTGTTCACCACCTACCACTAAGGCAAGCGACCGAATTTAGCACTGCCTGGCCCTCTGTACGTTCATTCACACTTTATGGACTACCTGCAAAAAGCAAATTCACTACCAAATCCAAAAGGTGTCAGTTCATCTCCCACTCTGCACAGGTGTATCTAAGCACTAAGAGCATAAGGAAATGGTTTTTATTGACCTAGAAAAAAAAGATAAATTGTTTAATTAACTCTCACATCACGACTATTCATGTGCTATAAAGTGCAAAGCATATACAACCAATGCGGTTACAGAAAAGTCTCCAAAACTCAGTTCCCTGTTTGCCAAAACTCGTCTTTCAGCTACGGGACGTGATGATACCGCAGATACTACGGGAGGCTGAACAGACCGCCTGTGCCCCGCGCTACTTTTCCAGTTTGTGCCCCCGCCGTAAAGCCGCTCTTGCTTCCGTGGGCTCGTCCTCTCCCCGCGCTTCACCTGCGAGCACGGACCCTCGGCAGCCGCCCCGGGTGATGCACTGAGGGGAACGCCCCGATCCCTCACCCCAGCGGCGGCCGAGCGCCCGGCCGAGGCTCCCCCGCCCCTCCGCGCCCCCCGCCCCGGGTCACTCACAATCTCGGTCACCATGAGGAGCCCGGGTACGGTGCGCAGGAACTCCCTGTCGTAGGCGAGGGTGCTGGAGCTGGCCGACAGGTTGGCGGTGAAGGAGCTGCTGGTGGTGGTGACCGTGTGCGAGCGCGGGCGCGGCGGCTGCTCCTGAGGCGGCACGGGCGGCTCCATGGCCGGCGCGGCTGTGGCCGGACGGGCGGCGCGGAGGCCCTGCCGCTCGCCGCTTTGTGTGGCCCCGGCGCCGCGGGCAGCCCCCGCCTGGGCGCGGGCGAGGAGGAGGGTGCTCGGCGCCCGGCCCCGGGCCGGGAGGCGGATCTGGAGCGGAGCCGCCCGCCCCCCAGACCGCCCAGCCCTCTCTCCGATACCCCCGGGCGGGACCCGGCGCTGCTGGCGCGAGGCATCCGCAGCGCTAGGGAAAGAGGTCAAAGCGGGTCCCCTCTCAAAACCATCTCCTGACCTCCCGGACTTGCATACACTTGGGATCCCGTCTGCTTCCAGTGCCACTGAGGAACCAGGCTGAGCCACCGTTGTCTGTGCCACAGCCTCATGGGCGAGCACGGTTTGGGGGGCCCAGCCCTATCCGCCGGCCGTCATCGTCCTTCCAGGCTGTCACCCCTGGCTCCACGGGCAGCCAGCGCTGGCAGGAGCCGTGCTGGTGCTGCAGGTGGCTGTCCCCGCCGGCTGCCATCGCCTGGGAGAGGAACCAGCGCAAAGTGCCGCGGGCTGGGAACAAGAGTCTAGGAGATAACACAGCCCTCACAGAGCTGGAAATGGGGGTTTTGCTGGGGTCTGCCAAATAACCAAGAGACTGAACAACGCAGAGGAGTTTTAAAAGCCATAAAAGTCACTGGAAATGTAAAGTATGAAGTCATTATTGACCTACTACCTGGCAGTGTTGAGCTGTTCCTTAACCTGTATTTTTCAGTACCCCAGTCTGAAGTGTCATCTTTAAAAAAAAAACAAACCCAAACATTTCTGGATCTTTCAAGAGCTTCTGAAGAGATCTTCCATTCCACAAAAAACATGGGGTTTCAACAATAAGCAAGCAGATTTTAGTTATTTTCAACGTTCAGGAACTCTAATTAGCAAAGGATTTGCATGTGGCCGTACAGTAAAATGAAGTGTTTTCCACATGTCTGGTGGCTATTGTCCTTGAATTGTTTACTGCTGCTCTCCTACTGGATAACAAAGGCTGGATTTTGTGGTATTACCTTTCAGCAAGGGATTGAAGCAGCTGGGGAAGGAGGAGGAGTATGGGAGAGTTTCTCCCAGAAATACAGGAAACATGAATTACCCAAAGGAACTGTTCTTGTGCATTATTGTGCCTCCACTCACAGTGTAAGTGTGTCACAGTACCGGCTCCATGGGCTTCTTGGAATGTGTATCTTGGCTCAGGCTCTGTGGAGCCTTCACGCCCTCTAAACTCTGACTATGACAAGAAGTAAACTCTGATTAGGAAAAACGATGCAATTTGGTGAAGCCTTTTCAATGTAAATGTTTTAGACACCGGTGAGTTTTTTATTTAAGATGGCAGAAGAAATGTGGCAGAGTTTTGCAAACATGAACTGCAGGTCATCAAAACACGATGCCTGTCACTCGACACGATAAGTTATACAGATAGCATCTTTTTTTTTTCTTTTTTCCTCTTTTTTTTTTGGTGAGAAAAAAAGACCATTAGTAAACCACACACTAAAACCACTGAACACAACTTCTTAATCATGAAACAAGGAATTTTACACTTTATGGCAAAACCATATATTTTTTTGCTACATTAACAGCAGTCTGTATTTTTTGTGTTCCTATTTTATTCCTTTCTATTAAATAAGAGTTGATATTTTAAAGGAACAGAACACACTTGTGCACTGGTCTGTTTGGAGGCCTGCTTCAACTGGTTTGCAAGTAAAAAGTGCTTTATCTGATTATTCAGCAGTGCCAAGGTTCCTTCCAATACCAGAGCTATTTTGCCATGCCCCTGTTGCTGTTTGTGAGGCTCCATTGTAACAGCATCAATTTTCCCCTCTGAGAGATTCCTGTCTTTTCAGTTTTTCCACCTAGAAGGTCAGTAAGTAAAAGTGAGGAAACATGGGGCTAAAATTCGTGCTGCTATCAAAATTAACACTAATATCAAAGTTGTTTGAGCCATTCACATCACTTTCCCTTTGAGAGCTGATTTTTTTACACTGCATGTATATTCTCGCCATATTTCCAGGATGTTATTCAGTGGTCTCAGTGTTCATGCATAATTCTAAAATTCTTTATTTATTTTGCTCCCTAAACCCTTGAGGGTCAGTGTTGGTTTTCTTTCAACCATCAGAATCAGAGCAATAAATTTCATTGCTTTTGGTCTGCACATCTGTCATTTGAGCATCCCAGCTCCTGTAGGGGAGAAAATAAAGTAAAAACACAGATGGGGAACCAATAGTTTTCAGCTATATTAATATACTGTATGCTTTCAGTGTCTGTTGTAGAGGTCTAGTATCATGATTAATTCAACAGGAACTGGAGGGCTACACTTGTGGGCAATTTCTCTGAACACTGGCTGCCACTCTGACTTCCCTAGTTAGCTTATTTTTCTCCAGCAAACATATTCAAAGAATGAGTTTCACTGAAAAACGGGTAAACACTCCAGAAGCTTTTCTGTATCTGATATTCCTGGAAGCAAATTTCATTCTTTAACTTGACAACATAATACTTGACATTTTGAATGTTAATTGTGAGGCTCTAATTCTTTTGTTTTGCATCCTTGCACTGAGGGCTAGAACTGGAAAGCCTTCAGGGACCAGCTAAGCCCAGCTACTTTTTTTTACATGTAGATAGCATCAGAAACAGAATAATTGAATGCTGCTGCTTGAACAATCAACCTTTTATTACAGAACTACCAAGAGAGAATAAGGTGGCCCATTTTCTTTATTTTAAATTAACCTTTCAAGTGAAGGATCGGCAAGGCTTTTAAACACCAGTCAAGATTGTAACCTTTTGTTTGTCAACTACTGTAAGGAAATAAACTCTGATTAGGAAAAAATATGCAAATTAGTGAAGCCTTTCAAAGTAAATTGAAGGTTTTTTACTAAAAGCAAAATAGTAAAAGCAAAAACACTGGATACCAGTGTTATCAAGTTCCTCAGTAAAGGGATTATTCCTGAACGTCTCAATATCTAATTAACAGATACTTCCATTTAAGCTGGTTTTATTCTCAAATTCTGAGGTATCAACATCTTTGACATTACTGATCAAGCTCTCTAGAACTATTTTCTTAGCAACTATCTGACCAGCTGGAAGTGCTAATTAAAGTAGACTCACAGGCCCAAGGAGTGGAGCTGACTGGAATTTCCTGAACTGTTTTTCTGGTTTTGAAATACAGCTTCCCTTCCCCCTTCCCAAATCCTAGAATTTTCAAATGTCAAACACATTCAAACTTTTTTTAGGTAAGTAAAACATGTTAACATACAAAAGATAAGTGAGATTTTTTGGTGGTTATCAGTAGGTTTCAGTCCAAACAAAAAACTTACTGTATTTTAACCACCTAGAAGTGAACTAAGAAAGCTGAGGGAACTTCTGAAGAGAGCAAGAAAGGAACTTTACTTTCCACGAAACCCGGGTCTCACACAAGGAACGGGGATTCATGTCGGATGTCCAGGACAAATATTCTCACCCTTGACATCCTACTGTGCTATTCTGAGGATACTTTTAGTTAGCATTAAATCAAAAAATGATTGGAAATTTCCTAATGGCTTTTCAGAATTAGCAAAGTGTAGGCTTTGAGCTACAAAAGTATTCAAGTAAATAATTTATAACATATTTTACCCTTCGGCAGCTTACAACCATATGGAAAAGCTGACTTATACTAACCCAAACCAGAAATACTTGATTTGTACTTTGGTAGTAACATGTGCCACAGACACATGATCAATCAAGGCAAATGTCTCTGTAGGAATCCATATTTCACAAAGTAAAGATGGTTTTCATGACTGAGATACTTGGATCTTCTGATGTTGCTGCAGCAGAGAACAGATGAGATACCCTTATTTTCAAAATGGCCATTATTTGGCAAATCCATAGAGAATTTTTGTTTGTACATGGGGTTACCGAACAAAAGGCTTGTTTTGTTTTGCAGCTTGGGCACCTAAAATTAATGAATATAAAATGAATACAAATTCAAACAACAGTCAAAGTAATGACAGTGCATGGGATTTTATCATCAGATGTTTGTTACTACCCTAATGCTAGAAAAGGCAGGATTTAGCTGTATGTGTTCCATACTTGTCTTATCACAAATATTCCTTTCTTTACATGAAGTTTACTTGAATTATATGGACAAAGTCCTGACTGTAGACACACAGTCCTTTTACCTGCCATAAAGCCGTCTTACAACATATTTTGCCGTACAGATAATTAACTCTGTGCTGGGAACAGTAATATACTGACATTTAGATTTTATTTTTCAGCTTTGAAACGCACAACACAAAGTAAACTGTGTGGTGATAGAGACTGTGCTAAAAGAAGAAAGCAGAGAGTACATAAGCTGTGTATTTTCTTTGCATTAGGCTTTTACCAGCTGTTTTATCTGCTCTGGGAATCTAAAGATCCTTCCCAGCCCTGCAACACAACTATATCACAGATACTGTACTGAGGAAAAATTGCTTACTTTCAGTGCTGACTTGTACGTAGAACACACTCCCTGCACACTGAATATATATGCTTAACTTCAGGGCAGAGAGCACATCTACTCAAATTAAAAAGAGTTTGTAGTGAGAAGTGTGAAGTCTACATACAAATCTTCTCAGAACAGGACTTGTGGTTTTCATGCTTTGGGGCCAGGGACCTCAGCTCTGTAGTGCACCTGCAAGAGCATGACTGCATTTTATTTCCCAGGCTGCTTCCCAGCTGCTCTAGGCAGTCTTGCTCTCCAGCGAGCCTGCAAGCACAGCTCCAAGCACAGCTGGTGGCTGTGCCTTCTCACACCTGCAAATCAGAGGCCACCCGAATACTCAAGAGTGTCTGGTGTCTTGTTGTGTGAGGAAGGAGCTTATTCTGCCTCTGAGCATGTCCAGGCAGGCTGTCCCTGAGGCACACTCGTAAAAACTTCCATTAGGGTCAGCAGTCCACCACAGACCTTTGAATACTATATATTATGGAGCAAACACATACTAGTAATTACGTCCTTGAGAACATAAACATTTCCACTGAAGACGTGCATTTTCTACTTGCTAAGGGTGGTGCTTGCCTAAGTGTTGATATAAGTCGCAGCAGGTAATGTTTATACAGCACCCAAGTCCAGTGCAAAACAGCTGGAGGAAAATATCACCTTCAGCAATTATCAATGCCATATTTGTTTTTAGCTAATTAATGAAAGGCTGTATAATTCCACTGTGGTTTCATCACAGCACCATCCAAGTTTGAGAGTTAACAGCCAACTCAGTTTGCTTGCAGGCTTAAATAAAATAATAAACAGTCAGCTGTGTTGCTCTGCTGTGGTTGGTACAACACCATGACACAGCTCTGAGACTTAGCGTGTCTTATATTATCCGAAATTATGAGGAGGTGACTTGAGCTTGCTGTGTGTGTATATACCCTGAGAGAAGACATGGCTGGCACGTAAAAACCTAACAAAATACTATGGCTAAAAGCTGAAAGTAGACAAACTCAGGCTGAAAATAAAGTGGTTTTGTTGTTGGGGCTTTTTGAACTTACTTTTTTAAACATAGCATGATCAGCTATTTGAAGGATTTATTAAATAAACCAGTAAACTCTTCATCATTTTAAATCTATAATTCCAAGCTATAGGTTTATTTGAAATGTACTCTTTACCAGACTTACACTGACAAGTTTTGTGTTTTTTATTATACACAACACGACAAGAGATGACCCAAATGATTTGAGAAACCACAGAAATTAATTCCAGTTATTTCCATAAAGTGACAGTCTTGTTAACACTCTAGCCACCCAGCTGTACACATGCAGTACCAATGCCTGACACATCTCCTGGAGTGGCAGCAGAATAAAGGATCTCATGAGCCTTGCTATGTCTGGACAATGAAAACTGGTAGTGAAACTGCTGTACAGGGGGAATCAATTTTAGGCAGATGGGCTGCAAGGTTTAAGGGTGGAAAAATTCTCATCCAGAGAAAGTTAAAAAGTCAGTGGGCTGACTGCAGGATCTGCAGAGAAAGGTGCCAGCTGACTGGGGTGAGGTGCCAGAGTGTACATGCTCTGTCATAGGGGGCTGAAGTGCAGGAGAAGAGAACTGAGCCTGGCAGGGCACAGACCTAAATCTCAGGGAACACAACAGTGGAAGGGGAAGGCAGAGAAGTGCAGGCAGATGTTTTACTGCTCCTCATACTGGTTGACACAGCCTTTCTGTTAGTATGGAATAAGGACTTTTGACATCTCTCCATTAACAGGAGAGGAAAATGTTAACAGAGGGCACAGCACACCACGTAGTGGCCTGCAATCTCCAAGCAGCTGAGCAATACGGTATTGGTATTTTCAAATCAGCAGTTTATCTCTGCATCTAGACAAGTGACAAAAGACTTCTGTGCAACAAAGAACAAAATGACCCTGATGTTGGCATTCCCAGAGCAGTCTTAGCCTTGAAACAAAACAAAACCAAAGCAACAATTCTCCCTAGTACAAAACACAGTCAAGTTCAACCCAAAGCAGGACACAGAGGTGCAGGCACCCGTTTTAAGATATACAGAATTCTCCTCATGCCTGTAAATCACTGGAGGTTTTCACAGCATTAGTGTTACAGATACGCAAAGAACCAGCATGCAAAGCCCCCAATACCTGGTAGGTCCTGTGTCAGTGCATGAAAAAATACCTGCAGTGATGCAGGCACTTAGTGCATCCTCCAGTTCTAGCTTCCCAAAAACATCCTTTGCAAGAGAAGCGGGAGTTTGAAGAAACATGAGAGAGAGAATAATGTTTCTGTTATGACTGCATGTATTTATGGGGATCAGAGTGTGTTTTCTGCTGCTGGTCTAGTAAGACCTGCTGGGATTTTTAAATGAATCAGAAAAACAAATTGAGTTAAAATTTTCAATTCACTTATTTTTCTATGAAAATTGCAGGCTTTGGGCTGTGTGAGAACAGTGCATGGTGTGAGACTATAGAACAGTCAGGGGGTGGATGATGGGGTGACTTTTGGAGGGATTGGGATTTCCTCAGAACACAGCTTATTCCATTTATGCTATGTCTTATCCTGTCAAGTCATTTATCATCCTGCTAACTAACTACTGAGCATGGATAATGCTTCTTCCCTACATCAGTGAGGGAAAAGAGAATTTTAGAAGAAATGAAGGTTTTCATTTGGGGATTTTAGGAGATTGGGAGAAGAGCCGATAGGAGTTAGGAAATCTAAGCTCTTTGAACGAAGAGAAAAACATACTAGGAAAGATTTTTCTAACAGCTCATAATGCAGCTAAAATAGTCCTTCTACTGAGGGCATCCCAGGTACTTAAACTATGTGAACTGGCATAGCCCTGTGGTTTGCAGTACTGGATTTGGAATAAGTAGAGGATGCTCGGTGATGGATATGGCTCTAATTACTGACATTAAGGTGAATGAAGTCCATCATATATTTACAAATATATGGCTTAATGCTAACTATGAGACAATTATGACATGAGATTTTTAATTATACAGATGTCCTCATCCATCCCTACAATGTAAAAACTTATTTTCCTATAAACTTTGAGGTTGGCTCACCTTAATGATGGAGAAAAGTTCAGACTCCATTGGTTATGCTGGCTGCAGTGGGGGTATTTGTAAGAGCAATCTATTCCATGGAGATTTTTCTACAGAGAGCATATTCTCAG
>WAAE01018174.1:0-17909 GCA_013400495.1 Nicator chloris | reverse complement strand
ATATTAAAAACCCAATTTCTTTATATTTAAAAGGTTGTCCATACAGTGTAGCTGACAGGTCTAATCCCTAAAGCGGCCTTAGTGCCATCTTTAATTCTGCCATCTCTGGTGCAGTCAAGTCCTATAATAATGAACATCAGGGCTGCTTTAAGTCTTGGCTGCCTACAAGAATCCGCTTGCAACTGGTACCAGGAAGAAGATAACCATATTCTTACCAGTGCCACTTATGCTGTAACACAATCCCAAGCTATGCCATCCATCAGGGATGGTAAGCATGAGAATGAGTGGTGTAAGGCTGAGGCAACCCTTGGGCACCTGTTTAGGACAATTTTAGAAGCTACTCATAGCCAGAGCAGGAGTCAGCACTTGGCCCTGGGGGTCTACGACTGCAGTGAACAAGAACTTGTGATTTAACAGAGTAGTATTAGCAGCATGTAGATTTGCCAAGAAAACAGCAATGGATATGAGGGAATACTATTTTGTCTTGCAGAGGAAGCTAGTAGAGGCCAAGTATACAGAAATGGACATTAAACACTTTGATGGAAACAAAGAGTTCCCTGTCTGCTTTCCTGAAGGCCCAAGTGGATGGCATCAGAAAACACACATGAAAAGTTGGTCCTTGCAGACTAGCTTAGATACAACCATGATGGCCTGTTTGGCCACAACTAGTGTTAACTATATTGGGAAAGAAAGCAGACAAAAGAGTTTCAGTAGAGTGGTCATGGAGGTAAGCAATGTACCACACATATAATTAAAGTTGTCTGATTATATGAAATAATAACGGTCATTCAGCTATAAATATAACCATAATTGCTGGGATAGAGTATCTAAGAGATGGTTTAATATGAAATTTTGCAATTTTTCTAACTTTGTAAAAGCAAAGAATACAAACTACTACCTAAAAGATTTCATTGGTAACTTTGATTGAAGGCTTTTATCAATCATATCTTTAACAGTAGTAAAGTAAGTATTCATTTGTTACGGTTTCTTACACACATGCATTGTTCAAAATGCTGTGGCTGGGTGTGGAAAAAATGCCTCTTTTTGTGGCTGTCATACATCACTCGGAATTTTTTTCAAGCAATGGGAGATTTTTATAGGGCAGAGGGTGAGAAGGTAGAAGCAAGGGCAAGGAAGAGCTTGCAGGAGAAATAGTGTCCAGGAAGCACCGGGGCACAGAGCACATTCCAGGAAAGGACATTTTTGTAGGCAACCAGAGGAGCTGTGTGGGGTTTTGTGTTGTTCAGGCAGCCATGGAAATATGCTGGCCTAAAGCTTTACCAGAGGAAGGACACTATGAGACTAGGGAGACATTTGTTTTCTGCTCTTTTTGCTTATTTTGTCTTTAGAATGACAATTTTTTTTTTTTTTTTTTGTTGCAAGAAAGCCTAGCAACAGAGCTGTGAAATATGGCTGGAAGATTTTTATTCAGAATACTTCTAGAACTACAAAACTAAGAACTTGGGGGAAGAGGAGGTTGATTAAGCTAATTCTGTTTATTCACTAGATTAGTACTACTTATCACATGGTTGTTCCTCCACAGCCCTGTGTGACAATGGCCTTGACAACAGTAAAAATCAAGCTCATTTGGAATGAAAGTTTCAGGTTCAATTTAAGTCATCCGTGGATTGTACAGACACCAGAGTAGCAACAACCAAATTGAGGAGGTTTACTTTGGTGTATTAATTCAACCTGACACATCAGAAAGAGCAATCCCAGGAACGTATGCAATCCTGGTTCAGGGGAAACTCATTTCAATTGCTTTCATTCTGTTAAATGACCCTTAGCTGCCAACAGGGCAACTTTACACGTGTGTGTTGGTGTGTGTGCATGTGCGTGTGCACACACATACAATAAGGTAGAAAAACAGCTTTTGCTTCACTTCATTCAGCTGAAATGGATATTCAAGACAGGTTCAGACCATGCTTTTTACTTATGTGCCTTTCTTCTTGAGTGTTCTTTTGAAAAATTGCTTCTTAAGTCAAACTTTGTTTTTTTTTAAGCAGGTAATAATCATACAAATCCTACCAGCTCTTGATATTTTTTTCTGTTTCAAGTTTTTCAAATTAAGAGTATATGGCACGACATGTTTCTATCACAAAAAACAGTGCTACCATCACCAAGATTTACATATTTAAAGGCTATGCAAAGTAAACTAGACAGTAAACCTTATTATAGAATCTGGATTTAACATACTTAATCCTACCTTATGATGGTACTGAAGGGTACTTCATCTGAAGCTGAAGAAAAATGTTTCAGCAATGTTCCTCTGTATTTTCAACAGTTACATGGTCTGCTCTAGCAGTGAGTTATCCATGATGATGGAAAGTCATCTCCCATTGGGAGAATTACTCCCATCTCCCCTTCAGTGACCTCTCTCAAAAAGAGGCTTTTATTAGGTATACTCTTTTTTAACTATATTTTTCACCTGTATAATTTTTATTCCTGCCAGTCAATTTAAAGATATTGAGGGACAGCCAGAGAAATGTACAATTTTTTATCAGAAAATAAATTGACACATTTAATGTTCGCAAAACAACACACAATAAAACAACTATTACAAGAACAAATAACATTTTGGAGGACATTATTCAATGAACTATCATTACTGCAAAATTATCATACTAACCAAACTGAACTGAACTCCAGCTTTTTAAATGTAGTATTAATCATTTCATAAAGACCTAATATATGGCAACAAAACAGGTGGCAGCACCAACATAAATAATTTGGTTAACAAAATGAAAATATCTGCAACCTAAACTCTTTCAGGAAAAATAAAAACAACAGTGTGGCAAGCAAAGTCCTAAAGATAATATTCTTTGCAAGTTCTAACAGTTACAAATGAAATCTGAAACTCAGAAGACCACAGATGCAGAAACTCTGTCTATTTTTCTCCAAGACTTGTCTAATGTGGGGTTTGTACGAGCTCTGTACTTGTCTAGTTGGGCAGCAGGAGGGACGTGCCTGCTGTGTAGGACAGATGCAGAGGCAAGGGAAGAGTCTCCTGGTGCACAGCTGCCTGTGAGTGAAGTAGCACAACAGCAGGGAGGGCAGGTGAACTGAGCTGAGCATCACAATGAATGCAAGGGAAGCACCGGGCTGGGCAATAGACGAGAAGGGAGGGCAGGACAGCACCTCACAGTGCCACTCCTGTGGCAATGAAAGAGATCAATGAGAGCCTTAGGAGACACTTCCAGGAAAGAAATGCTTTCTCTCTGCATCTTTTTGGGCCCTCTTTCTGAAGGTGAGGTCATTAAGTAGAGGCTAGAGACAATGATTTCCAGGTTCATGAGCTACACTGCATGCAAGAAATCATATGCTGGGCACTACCTCTGTTTCTTCCAAAAGCACTAAGGAATATATCATAAGAGTTCTCTGATCTGATAAAATTATTTATTGGATATAGCTAAGGACTATGGTGGGATTCTAATCACCCAGATGCACATACTTCCCTCTTCTAAAAAACTGCAGTCAGGCAGCAGACCATTAGAACCTTTCTACATAAATCTGTTCGGGAAACGAGAAATGACCAAACATAGATACATAAAAATAGACAGACAGGAGAGATGTGGCACTGATTCCACAGAACATAAATACCTCATTGTGCATCAGCAGCTTTCCTAATTATAAACAGCTCAAAAAAAGGTAACCTTCATGCAATAACTAGGCTCATCTCCTACTGTAATATTGCCAAGAACACATTCATCAGACATGTAAATAAATTTATGAAAAAAGGAAAAGCATAGCATTTGACTCAGTATAACATCACATTTATAGTACTATATATTTCAGTGGTATGATTCTTTATTCTCTATTAAACACTACCTCAAAAGTGTATCAAATGGATATTAATAACTGCTCATTGTATTACTAAACAGACCCACAGGATGCTCAATTTTAACAAATGTATATATTTAAATACAAAAATCCAGATTAAGACTGCCCAGAAAAGTGACAATTTGTCTTAATAAAAAAAACAAACAAACAACCCCGATAACAACAAAGAAAACCCTAATCAACCCTCCCCCAAAAAACCCACACCAACCCCTCCCCCCAAAAAAGAACCCACCACCGTTAATTACTATCATGGCTATTGTTTTACATCCTTAGTACTGCCATACTGATGTTTTTCCCAGTGATCAAGGAGATCAAAGAAATCTGATGTCCCACAAGAGATTTGAACTACAGCAAAGATAATTCCTCTTAATTCCTTGTCAGTTTTTGAACACTGTCCAAATCAAATGAACAACATCTTGCTGTTCTCAATGAGACTTGTGTGCAATGGGACTAATAGTCTCAGGAAATTCAGAATAAAGTAAAGGATTTTTTGCCTTGTATATGAGTCTGACTCATGCCCACCTCTGTAATGAATCTCCCAATTGTTCTGCAGACTTTCATAGTTTATTTTGCAGTCTCTTCTCTTTTCTTAGCAGCATGTACCTATAGCTCCAACCTACTACTATCGCTTTGTGCCATAGCAAGCAGTATCAGTAGAGACCACGGACTAAGCATAGAGATTGAAATGTCCTGTCCTTCTGGAAATGAACTTTTTATGTCAGATCCCTGTCCATACAGGGTGCTTGATGTTTGTTTTCACACTCTAGCCTGGCACTGTTGTTAAAAATTTGGGGTTTTAATTAATTGAATTGACACCAAACTGACAGTACACCATCTGATAGCAATCCACAGAGGTAAACATCTAGGGAACTACTATGGTGTGCTTCTCTACTGCACTCATCTTGCTATTAATATGTTGTGGAGCTGTTATAGCTTGCATGCAATTCTTGGAAGGTGCTTTTTTTGTCCTCCAAAAATTCTGAGGTTGTTCCAAAAATTCTGAGGTTGTAGCAGATCATTACAGATTCCCATGAGAGCTTAATCCTCCCACTCAGTGCTCACAGTACAGGCCCCAAATGGTTGCTTCACATGCATATTTGCTCAATAAATGCACATGAAAATGGTCAACTTCATCTTCTTCCCCTTAGATTTTCACAAGTACACTACAAAACTGGTATTTTCCCTAGCAGAAACAACTGATCAACTTATTGTTCTACAGATAAAATGTCAGGAAGATGGAAAAGGAACATGTAAAGGCATAAAGGTAGACTGGAACATACAAATCTACGGGTCTAAAATCATATGGAGTTTGCAAGGAACTTCAGAAAACACTGCAACCCCCCCCCCCAGTGCAATTGACGATATGAGAGTATTGACAGCAACTTGCTAACAAACCCTGGGTTTGAATGGATGCAGTCACAAAGCAAACATAGGATGACTGTGCCAAAATAGCTAATGTCAGGACTGTTGTATTTACAGAACTTCTGCTAACATGCCTTCCTACTGACAGTCAGGCATTAATAACCTTTCCGTAACCTTAAATGAAAAATACCACATGCAGATTGATTGTTCATAAAGATGCCATAGTGGCATGTAAATCACTGGGCTTCATGCTGGAAGTCTAACAGCAGGTTAGATAAACACCTGTGAGGAATGGCAGGAATATTCACAATTCTCTTTCACAGCAAATCCCGTCCATTTCTGTTTTTCTGATGATTTCGTGTAAACCAACTACTGGGCATATCTACTGAAAAATTGCCTTTCCTATGTCTCAGCTTGGAAGTTGCATGACACAGGTTTAATTCTCTGCATTGTAGAAAAAGATTCTATTTAGGATCAACAATAATGTTACATTAAACTACAGACTAGTTCTAAATATAAAATACCTAGTACTAAATGTAAAACATTTATTTACAGACTCCTGCAACAGCAGTAGCAAGAGAAGTCTCACAATGGCTGATGATTCTTTTCAGCTGTCTATCACACACTTAAATAAGCAAAAGCATTCACACTCTGTGAGACACACCATAAATGTACAGAGGTAAATTGTAAAGATTCTGCAGTGGACCCCACTTAAGTCAAGTGTATACAGGATAATCTCACTATTCTTACCAAAACTTGCTTTTAAATGGCCTTAGACACTGGTGTGTGTCCTAGAGTTGCTAAAGAGAAGAACTAGATGCAAAATCCTTCTTCACTTTCATTATTCCTGTGTGGAACAATGCACAGTGAGTTACATATCTTACTATGCCCAAAAAATCTTAAAGGGGATGAAGAACTCATCAGAAAGGATACACAACAGGATCCCATGTAATGCACCCTGTCCTTGATCTGAGATTTCAAAATTTGTACATTTTGTGTGGTACCTGGCTAATGATTTCAGTATCTGAACATTAAAGTTTAGTAACTGCATTATATTATGTCAGCGTTATAGTACTGCATTTCACCTGACTATGCTCTCATTTATACACTGATAAATTCTATAGCTATCTACATATATTCATTAATATAGGTACCAATTCCCAAATAGGTAACTAACATGTTTTGATTGAAATAAAAGAAATATACAGGAGGAAAATTCTCCAGTTCAAACAGAATTTGGGATTTTAAAAATCATCATGCAGTTTTAATTTTAAAATATTTATATCTACCTTGATTCTGGCAATAGGACTGAATCCATTAGTATGTGCATCGGAAAGTGAATAAACAGTTTCATTAAGGAGATATGTTAGCTCCAACAATGTTTATTGGGGCAAGCCTGCACTCCGGCTGCATATGGCGTACCTTTAAATAGGGCCGTTAAAATACCAAATAAAATGTCAAAGTCTGTCAGGTCTGGAGCTTTTATAAATTGTTTAGACTGGGGCTAATTTGGGTTCCGTACACCGTGCCTTGCGGATCCCGCGGCACGGAGACAGGAGCGGGAAGGGGCCCGGGAGAAGCAGGGGCACGGGCAGGCTGGCAGCCGGGCACCGCCCGCCCCTCGCCCTCCTCGCCAGCCGCGCCCTCTTGCCCCCTGCGGCTGCCTCCCGTCTCGCTGGGTGGTATCCTGACATTACGCACGTGACTAAACCACCACGTTTAAAAAATTTAAAAAAGAATTGCAGCTCGACTTGAAAGGGAGTGCCGCCGCCACCGGCCGGAGATGTGCCCTAACTTCACCTCGGGCTGCAGCACCTCCGCGCTGGCACGACCCACGGCCACACCTTGGTGGACTCCTCCCGGCTCCCGTCCCGCCGCCCTCCCCGGAGCCGAGCGCTGGAAGAACGCGGCCCCGGAGCCCCCCGCGCTGCCGGCCCGCCCGGCGCTCCCACCCACGGCGCGGCCCGGACCTCACCTTCAGCTCCCGGGAGGCCACGCGGGCCGCCAGCTCGATGACACAGCCCACCGCCATGCGTGCCGCCCCGGCCGAGTGCAGCTCGTTCCAAACGGTGTCACTGTCCACCTGAGCAAACAGCCGGCCCCGGGAGGAAGGCAGCGGAGAGGGGAGAGGGAGAGGGAGAGGGAGAGCATGAGAGAAAACAAACCCGTGAGGGAGGGCTGGCAGCGTGACAGCCCGTGTACAATAACATCAGTCTTCCGTGCTGGCCAGCTGAAAGGCCTTCTGGACATGGCTTTGCTTATGCTTTTTCTCTGCACGGGCTTCTCCAATGGAAACACATTCCTGTCATGCCTCGCTGCCATTCCCTGTTTAGATTTCTCATTACAAACAGTGTTACATCGGCCGGGCCGGGCCTGCTCGCCAGACGCTCCTCAAGCCGGCTGGCGAGGTGACGGGGACCTGCCAGCGTCGGCACCATCGGGAATGTCCATCGGGAACGTCCATCGGGAACAGCCACCCCAAAGCTCATCAATGGCACATCAGCGGCCCCTTTCTTAAGAGCAAAACAGAGTAGTAACCCCTCGTTTTTCCTTTCCCAGGCAGTTGTTTATAAGTGACTGAAATGGGAACAATTAATTGCTTTGAATAATTTCAGCAGAAATTATTAGAAAATGGAATTACATAAAACAATGTAGTTGTTTTATCTCCAATAAACAATAAAAAGCAGTATCTTGCTGTATCTCTAGTTTTGATGAACTTACAAGTTTTGGCTGGAAGGCTTTATTTTGTAATAGATGAATGGGGGGTTTTAAAGCAGAGAAAGTTATCTTCTGCACCTTCTGAATGAGGAAGTGTGACATGTAAAACATTACATTATAAAGAATATATTATAAAGGTGGCTAAGCAGCACTGCTCTACCGCTTCAGTCAATGTGCTGAAAGGTTAATTTTGAATTCTATTTTTAATAAGTATTTGTTTGCAGAGACACACCAAAACATATAGGTGAAATGTTGTATATCCCTATATATATATTATATATTATGTAAAGCAGACAAGTTGGTGCTAAATAGTCCGAAAAAGTTATCCAAAGAGACAGCCAGACTTCCTTGAGGCTCCATGGGAAGTGCATCTAATTGTAGCATACCGTACAAATTTATCATGAAAAGAAAAACGTTTAGAAATAGACAAAATACTGTGGCAGATGCTTTTTGGATGACTTCCAAGCACACTGAGACATGTTTTGAGTTTGAACCAGAAGCTTCTGTTCCTAATTCTTTAAAAAAAAAAAAAAAGGAAAAAGAAAAAAGAAAAAAAAAAGAAATCAAGTAATTGAAAATGGATGCAACTGCTACTTGACTCTGGAACTTCTGAGGAATTTCTCTGATTAGTCATTTGAAACAGAAAGAAGCTTGATCTAAGCTTGATCTTCTCTACACCTGTCAAATGTCTTTGCCATTACTGTTACAATAATATTATATTTCAAGCTACTAAAATGATCTAATTTTTCAGTATCCTGGACCTGATTTTCTATCATTTTGATCAGTTTTGTGTGCACGTAGCAGAACTAATGAAAATAGTTTGTATTTGCAGTAGACCTCAGTAAGAAAACTGGATTTTGAGTGCAAAGTTTAGGATAACAGTAATGACAACACACTGTGTGATCTGAGAAACTTAAAATGTTGTACAAACACAATCAAGCATCATCAGCTGATATGGTATAATTTATTGTACTTGTTTTGTAGATTGGTAGCTTGAATTTAAAGAAATAAAGTTTAGGTGCACACATCAATAGGTAACAAGAAGTAAGAAAGAAACCAAGTAGTAAAAAAAATAATGACATAAGTAACATTAGGCAAGTTATAGCTCTCTTGCTTTAAAGGAACTGTGAATCAAATTTCATTTTTAAAGCTAATCAGGAGATAAATAAGTAGAGGTCATTGGTTAAATCAATTTAATCAAACCATAATAAAGTTTGAAAAATACTGTGCAGTATTTTAAGTAAAGAAGTATCAACAAGAGGGCTGGGAGGGAGTACTTTCTTACCATTTTTATGGCCATCAAATTAAGGTTAACGTGAAGGAGTGGCTGATGAAAATGATTCAATGGCAGCTGCTCCGTACACCAGGGCATGAGCAGGAGCAACCTGCATCCTCAAAGGGACTATGATTCATTTCCAGGAAGGCTGATTAAGTTAAAATTGTAACCACAGCTTGAGAGTACCCACCCTTAAGACAGTTGTCTGCTCTGACACATGAGACTGCAGTCCCTCCATCCGCTGAATGCTGAGCATTGGCCAAGGTACAGCATTTATCATTTTCTGCTTTCAGCTGAGTGTGAGGAGACTGAACTGGGACAGTAAGACCAAGTATCTTCCACTGAAAAATTTCCCTCAGACCACTTGAATGACTGCTACCTTAATTTACCTGGACTGGTAGAAAAAATGGGCAATCAGGAAACAGAACAGTGTTTCCTGAGAAATTTTTCAAAAATTTCACCTAAATGAACACAGGAAATTCAGGATATTTTAGCTAATCTCTTGGGCATGGTACATGTAATGAGTGGTGAAGTCTTAAAACTACGGATAGCCAACTGAAGCTGCATACTTTAATGCACAGTTACTATAATACAAGAAAAGTAACATAAATATATTAATATTTACCCTAAAAAGGCACAGTATTACAAAATTATACGTCAAATACTACTTAGTATTCTTGCAAAATTAAGACTGAATTTCTGAGGAACATCTCATGAAGAACAGCCTAGAAGAAGGTGCATCACTCAGCCAATGCTTTAGCTGTAACAGCTAGAAAATGCCATCTCACTCCATTTTATATCTCTATTAACTCTGTGTATTCCCCTAAATGTTTCAGGTGTTTCAACAGAGATTTTCTTTTAGTGTTACTCAGTGTTTACTTTGTAAATTGCTGCTGAAATACAGTGGTATAAATGGCAAACCCATTAAAATTACTACTAAAATGAGCTACTATTTGGCCCAGTTGTCAGGCTGTACATGAAATAAAGCTCTAAAATGCTGCTGATATGCTTTTTTATATTCCTGTGAGATGAAATGGTTGGATTTTATACAAGTAAAGGGAATAGGATTAGACACTGGTTTCTGGTTCTAGTGAATGTGTATATCACGTGTCTGACAGCCTATCTATGTGCTGACTATGCATGAATTTGTGACAAACGTGATGCTTTCTGAATCACAGACTATGACGAAGTCAGATGGAATTTTATAAGAGGTTATTTTTGTTCAAGTGCTTTGTAGCAGCCAAAGAATTCAGTGAAAAACTGTCTGGATTAGGATTGTTTTTCAGACAGTGCTAAACAAAATTTACAGAAAATACAGCATTTGTAGCTGAATTCTAACACAGAATCTTAGCCTTTTTTTCTGTTTATTATGTTTAGTATTTAAATATTACTTCTCTTTAAGAGTCCTTTAAAAATTGTCAGGATAGAAAAATGTTCTGAATTGAACCATATGAGACAAACATTTTTTTAAAGCCTCAAAACGTCAGTGTTGGACTATGAGCATACTCCACTTTTTGTTATCAAAAATCCTATCATTGCTACAGTTCTTCAAAGAAGAATTGTGCATGATAGTGCCAAGAGCCAGAGAACACGAGCCCTATCTGAAAGCCACTGACTTTCTAACACACATATGGATTTACTTCACTCCCAGTTTCCTGAATGAGCACTGTAGGTTGCAGGCTTTTTCAAGCACATCTAGTATAGCTCAATCATTGGCATGTGTAGCAAAGCTAATACTCTGCAAAGCTACAGATGATAGAAATTAAGCTACCTGTCCCTGAAGTGGATGTGGAGGCATTAAAGAGGAAAGGAATGACTTAAGTGAAAAGAAATGTAGGTAACTTCTCCTGACTGAATGAATTAATATTTCAAGCCCCGCATCTAGAAATTCTTTGCTTTGCACTACAAAAAAGCTTGATGTGAATGCTTCCTGTAAGAAGTATCTATAAGATAACACCACTTTTGAAATGAAGACTTTAAGCATACTCAAAACAAGCTAAGAAAGAAGCCTTACAGCAGAGGTACTTCAACAGACAGAAAGCTTGTACTATAACCCCTTTTGGGCTGGAAAATTTCATTTTAAGGAAGACTGACTGTAAAATTTGAAAGATATCATCTCCTTGTGCTGTGCTCAGTTTGTGGCATATGTAAAAATGCTGAGGAAAGATATGGCAGTATACCTGAGGGAGAGATTCTGTACTTAAAGATCTTTCTGAAATCACTGCAGTTGACAAATCTGGAAATGTTCCCTGTCCTGCTATTTAAATTTATCTGGAACCTACCTCAGGGGGGGCAAAAAAGGAGTGTGATTAATAATGCTAAGAATTTCTAAGATAATAACTGCTTTTTGTTTTACCTGTCCTTTCCGAGTGCAACGCCTCTTGACTCCTCATCTTCTATTTCAATCATCTTTTTTCCAGAAATCTCCTGGGATCTTCCAAGTGGTCATTGTAGCACAGCTATGCTGAGCAGAGATTCTGCTTACAATCTGACAAACCTTTCAGTTTTTTACACCCTGCGTGATGTATTCATCTGTGTGAGTTATTTATCTTTCCTAAATTATTGTAAACTCTGAAGTTGCCTAGAATACGTCCCCACTGATAACTACATGACAATATAAAAGCTACTGCTTTGGGGTGAATTCAAAGCATCCTAGAACTTTCTCTCCCCACTCCTCCTCCCATATGTGATTTAATCTAAATTCATTTTCTGCAGTGGAATTCTGATCTTACTCCTAAGAGGAATTAAAAATACACCGAATTACTCATTTTCTGACAACAGGTCAAAAATACAATCTGTTATCTATTTGTTCATGGAAACTTTGACCTGTGATGCTCCTTGGATAATGGTCATTGTATTCTGTGTGTCCAGTATTCTGGACAACAAGAAGTTCTTTGCAGTAGTTTGAAAGGATTCTTTGCCGTTTCTTTAGAGATTGGGCTCAGCTGTTCTTGGATGGAAGTTTGTTAAGTGTGTATTTCAAATGGATGCATTTCAACACAAATCTAGAAAAACAACTATGTTAAAAATTTTCTATCCTTTGATA
This sequence comes from Nicator chloris, assembly GCA_013400495.1. Taxonomy (NCBI): domain Eukaryota; kingdom Metazoa; phylum Chordata; class Aves; order Passeriformes; family Pycnonotidae; genus Nicator; species Nicator chloris. Next base: position 5,667 of record WAAE01018174.1, on the reverse strand, counting down.
TAAGTGGTTCTAATACTGAGAAGTAAATGAAATCTGGTCAGCTCAAAATAATGTAGCTATATGCAGTAAACAAACTGATTAAGAATCTGTGACAAATAATACTGGAGAGTACTGACCTCCTCAGTAATACTGAAATTTAATAAAACTTAGATATTTCAGAGCGAATCCTATGTTTTAACTTTAAAAGCATTTTAAAAAAGCATTTAAAAGTCTGACACTCTTTCACTTATGCCAGAGCAAACATATTTCCATCACTGGGTTTTTTTAATATACTGGTATGAAAACAGAAATTAAATATTTTTCTGAAGTGTTCCAGCCTCTAAAAATTGTGTGGCATTTCAGTATCACTTCTGCCAAGGAGTCTGTCATTCTTAGAGACAGTTGATGCCAGCTAATGCTGCCACATAAGTTTGTAATATTTTGCTCCTGACCATGAGCAGTGCAGCTTCCCAGGTGTCATGCTCATAGCTCTCACCTCCCACTCTTACAGATGTCCTGGTGATCATTCATCACCTCTGTGATTTCCACTAGGAAGCAAAAGGTCCTCAACGTACTTCTCAGCTGCTGTTTCATCTCACCATGACTAAAGAAGCGAAGGTGTGCACATCATCTCCAAGGAATAACTTCTAATGAATGGCCTGTCAGCCGTGTCACTCGTTAAGGAACAAAGGAGAAAAGGTTTGCATGGCTGACGTCTTTTCCATAAATTCCAGATACAGGAAGTGTGTAAAAGTGTACTACTTTAGGAAAAATACATACAGTGAACTTCCTTTATTTTTACTGCTATTGCAGCTGTATCAAAGATTCTTTTTTCTGTCAAAGGCATTTCCAGCTGTTTTGATCTAAAATTCCTACCATAAAGAGTACCCAGAATAGCAGCTTTGCATATTTTCTTGCCTACCAGTGTGATTTACAAATAATTTGTGAAGGGCATGTGATCTTTAGGCTCCGGCAGGATGAATAGTTCAAAGGACCATCACAAATCATTGCTTAAACAAAAACCGTGGAATTCCCTTAGCCTTGCATTGACTTCTGTGTTTGAATAATTCCAGTAGGAGAATTTATCAGTGATAATATTAATGAAAAAGAACTTCTAAAAATAGTTTAAAAGGCTGTTAATTCTGACCCCAAAAGCCTCTTTCCAGGCTTTCTGCAAGAACAAGGAACGTGGACAATACACGAACCAGTTGTATGTAGAATACTCAACGTCTTTCAAGTTTTACCTGCCAATAGTGAAGGAACATAAAAAGCCAATCAAAGCAAATTCTTAGAAAATATTCAGTAAATTTTTAGTTATTAATTAATTATTGAATGCCTAGTAGAGTTACTGATGTTGGTAGTCATCCCCTGATTTAAATGAAGCATCCCCTCAGTAAACACAAAATTATCTTAAAGTTTGTAAAAAAGACAATTAAATATATGCAGTCTATATTGGAAAAGAAATAGCTTTGTATGCAAAAGAAGAAGCAGAAAAAAATCAGGCTAAGTCAAGCTAAAGCCTGAATACAATAATATCTCAAAGAGAAATAGTTTTACTTTCTTTCTCTCTTAAACTAACTTTTGTGACAGACATCCATAATCTCAAGGTCTCACAAAGCATATATTAGACAACGTAAAGGATCTCAAAACCTTGGTGAAAAAGTGATGTGTGGATCATTGGTAGGGGGAATGGAGGGAGGATAGCATGGATTAGATGTGGATTAGAACTTGTTTTTAGAAAAAACTCATAAATAAAACACTTAGGCCCAGATTCAAGTCTCAGATATGTGATGTATATCACCAGATGCTTGTAAAAAATGTTACTGCACTTTCAGGCCTAGCCCTAAGTACTCTATTAATTTAACTTGACATTTGTTTTAGTATTTAATGGGTTAGTGTGTGAAAATGCTTGTGCAACTGCCTTCTTATGTTTGATCTTGCAGTTTCCAGGACTTTGTAGACAAGGAGATGCAACAATGTATAGTTGGCTATATAGCGCACAGTTGCAGAAAATGTAACTTCTTTGTGCAATATTCAGGCCTTATTTTTGAAAAGTTTCATCATTCACTGCTGAACATATTTTTATTGAAACACAACATTTCAGCTTTCTGCCTGACTGTAGATGATCTTTACATTAGAGGCCACTGTGGTACTGCACCAGAACCTGATGTTTATTCAGATAAACAACACATGAACCTATACTCTTCAGAGAGCTCTTCTGTCCATTGGTGGTTAAATTCTGTCAATAAACATGATATGTTTTTAAAGTGCAAGTGTGAATTCTTCTTTAATTACAGAATTACCCTCAAATCCATATGTGTGTATGTGATTAAGTCTAGAAAGAGTGAATAGTAGTAATAGTAGATTGGATATGGTACTATTCCACTATATACATTTAACATACCTGTGCATATCTATCTAGATCTATATCTAATCTATATATCTATATCTATATCAATGTTTCCTATTTTGGCAAATAAGATGCTTCTTTGCATAATGTTTGCCTTTGGCAACAGAATAGTTTTTAGAAAATGCAGAAAATTAGGTAAGGCTTTTAAGTATTTGGCTTTACTGTAGTTCATTAACTTCCCAGTAATTTTCTGTGTTCCATACATTGTATCTTTGTTTAAAAATTTCATCTGGTTGCGTAGTAGGGGGAAACAGAAAGTTTGTTAAAAAGGGGAAAAAATTTGTCTGAGGGACCAAATTGTGTATTTGATGAGTTGTCAGATTACCACGCCTGAGACTTCTATCCTTGTCTGCTGCAAGTAAAAGCAGTCTGGGACTATTCTAGAACATTTTATTGTGCCTGCAGCAATACCCAGGAACTATGTCTCTCAGCTAAACAGTTTCACCTCTCACCAAATCATCAAGGTCTGTGGTAGATGGCACAGGGCCACCTCAGTACCATGAAAGAACAAGAATGGGACAAAATATGTGCCCTGTAATGTGAAGAATTTTTTTGGGGTGGAGCTATGGTGTTGATATGCTAAATGTGGCATTCCCTTCCTGCCCAGGAGACACTGATGCACTTCTCAGAAAAAGAGATGAAGTCTGTGTACCTTAGTAAAGGAAGGCTGGCTGTTTCCTGCTGTGATCATCAATATTCACCTTATCACACTTGGTTTCTTTTTCTCTAAAATCAACCTGCCTAAAATTTGAAACTTAGTTGTTTCAAGTCTTTGTCAATAAGGGAAATCAAGCACTCCCAGTCAGTTCTTCTGATGTTAGGTAGAATGACCCCTGCTCTGTGATGCGTGGGGCTTTCTAATGCCAGTACATAGAGCTGGACAAGGGAATCTTCAGAGAGCTGTTGTTCTGGAGAGCAAGTTAATTAAATGTGCAGATTTAATCTTAATTCACTGCTTTTTCTTTAGACAAACTTCTAGCTCTGGCTCTAGTTCCATCCCCAGTGGCCTTAAATTGCCTTGGGGTGGTACCAGGGTGGCCTTATTGATCACATATTTTGTTGACCTCTGCAGAAAATATCACAGTCAACACCATGTAACTGTGAGTCCTAAACAGTCTGAAAAATATGTCAATTAAAGTATAATGTGCCTGTTGTTTTGATTAAAACTTGGTATCTCTTTAAGGGTGGTGTAGCTGACAGGCTTAGGAGGTAAACAATGCCATCACTTCTTCTGCAGTGCCTTCTGCAGTGTGATCCAAAATGTTATAACTGGCAGATTTCAGTAGGTTAATGAGCCAGGTAAGTAATTTAAAGTATTAAGTGAATATTTTGGCAGCATGGTATATTAATGATTTCACAATGGAAGACTTAATACTAAGTAGATGAGCTTCTAGTAATTACAGATTGCTTTCTCAAAACTAGGAAACAGACATACTTTTTGTTGAGAGGACTATACCTATTGTGGTACAGCCTGGAATATAGGGGAAAGGCACAAGTTAATTCTAACATCTCTGTGGAGGTGATGGTTCATTTGAGTGCCCAAACTATAGGCAGTCTGATTTCTTTACAGACAAATTTGTGTGCAGGTATAAGGAGAGATACTTAAGCAGCCTGGAATCTAAACTTGCTACAAGAAGGCAATACAATGCCACTGCCAATATTCTTGATTTTTACACTGTTGTACCATGGTAACGGAACCAGTTAGGTACCATTAGCTCTTATAGAAATAAGAGGAATGAAGAGCCATAATATGTAAAGGCTGAAAATTCTTCCTGGGCACAGACTGAGAAGATCAAAAGAAGAATGAGAAGCAGCAAAAACCAATTTGTTTCCTGGATTACTTACTAAACTTGTATTCTAGTAAAATCTTGCCTTTCTTATTGCTTTTCTTCCTGTGTGGCCAGGACAAAAAGTAGCACTGTCTGCTGCCACAGCAAGGAATGGCAGGAAGGAATTTAACATTCAGAAAATACAAATGCTTTGTAAGTTTTGTAAATATATTGAGAGATTTTATAGCTATAAACTTCTTCCCTTGGAAATTACAAGCCAAATTGTTTTCTGATATGAATGATCCGAGTTACCCTTCCGTTTTCAAAACAAGACCAGCTTATCCCAGCAGAAGATATCACCTCTGTTTTACTGCTGTAACGGCAAAATTAGAGGAAATGCAATGGACATTCGATAATATGTACAAGCCATGCTTGGCCATTCAGATGGCTTGATATTTAGCCACTCTGTTCAAGAGCCACTCTGTTCAGCTCACTAAAAAATGAATTCTTCTGAAGTCTGATATTTTCAGGGCAGCATTCTCCCCCAGCTCCTCCTCTTGCAATTTAAAGTTCTGACTTTACGCATTACAGGTTTGGAGCAGTGTCTTTGGTGGGGAGGATAGAGGGAGAGCAGGGGGGATTGGATAACTGCCCAATTTCATATGATAAAAGTGAAATTCTCTTCTGTCTGCAGGACAATCCCCAGGGAACAACGTATGAAACCCAAACTTAAATAAAATCATATCCTGTTTGCAAACATCATATTCCCTTTGCTTCTCAGTAATCTGGACCCATAAACCCCAGCACAGCTTGAGAGCCCATTCCTCATCTAAACAAATGCCATAAGCCCCTTTATACTTTTACAACCATGTCAGAAAATAATATTGACTGCCAATAGTGATGTGATGGGAGTTGCCTCCTCTGAGCCATAAAAGAAGCAGTCTGTTATCAATTTCTCTAAATGCATCAAGGGAATTATGGGTCGGTTCAGTTCCAAGTTATAAATGACAATTCAAAAGCCGCAGAAGTGTTTGAAGCTGGGAGCCGATGATGACATTATCATAAAAGCCTGCTCTTCTTTGCTTTTGTGGGGTTTTTTGCCTATCAGCTAGACAAAAAAATATGGCTGAGAAATGACTTCAAGATTTCTTCACACAGCAGCAGGTCAAACAGGCAAGAAAACAATCACTATTTTTAGTGACAGACTGAGACAAGGAGATGAAACTTACTCCCATTAAAAGTAGATTTCTGCTTCTCTTATTGTCATTTTCACAGCACAACAAGAGAAGAATTGCAATAGATAGATACATTAGTCAAATGATCAGTTATAGCTCTAGTGGCTGTTCACAGATGAAAAATTGTGGAAGGGTCTGACAATCCACAGAACCAAAATGTAATTTGTGATTATTCTCCCCATTTGGCCACTTCACCTGCAATCTACCCACCTCTCCTGGAAAACTTTTCACATTCCAAACCTCTGACCTGCTGCAAGAAACCATCTCTTTTTAT